>JARJLF010001340.1:0-83953 GCA_029378395.1 Mycena leptocephala
TGGTCAGAGACAAGAGTTCCACGACTGCCAGCGCATCGCATACGTGGCCCAAGTCACATGTCCATCGCGGTCACGGGAGTGGGTGAAACGCGACGCGAGGTGAATTTCTGGCAAGCGGAATGTTTCTGCATCCGAAGCGCTGTCACTCTCCAGATGACCGTTGGCGGTACAAATGTTCAGTTTATGCGACAATTAAATACTCACGCTTTCACTACTTACCACCACACAAATGGCTCTCCAAACCGACGTTGTGCGCGCAATCGGCATCTTCAAGGCCCGCCGCGAGCTCACGCCTGAGGAGATCCAGGAGAACGTCCCAATGGTGATCAGCCACATCAAAGGGATCCCCATTATCAAGCAGAACCTCACCAAGTACGATGTCGTGCGTTGTCTCTCTGCCACGACATACTTGGTCTCTTCATCGTCTGCATTCTAGTCGTACAAGGTCGAGCGCCAACCAACCACCCTCGTGAAAGAGCTCGGCCTGAACGAGACTGAGTACACCACCGTTATCCTCGTCGAGGGTACCTCGCACGAGAAGATCCGCGAGGTGCTTTTTATCCCCATCCTTGCCGCGCGCCAACTTGACTGATTTATGATAGGCACTCACCCACCCCGACTACCTCGCTGTAATCAAGGGATTGCTCGGGCACGCCACCACCCTGGAGCACTTCCACTTCTTCTCTGCCGAGTTCGTCAGCGTCATCTAAATACTTTTGGGTTGAATCAAAAGCTGTACTGTTTCCGGTCTTAATTTCACGAATGTAGCATCTGAGTCTGTACGGCGGTAAAAGAGCATCGCCCCGTTGAGAGATACCGACAGAAGATCCAAGACGACATTCGGCCTGACTAGAATGTTTTCTTGAAATTGCGGTTCAACCGAGTTTTACTCGTTAGATGTGCCCAGAAAGAAGTGCCCGAGTGCCAGGCCATACGGAACAGGGAGATTTAAGTGTCCTAATAGTAGATAAGCCTTGAGATGGGCTGAAACTTGAGATGAAACACACTTTGTCAAATTGTTGTGGCTTGTTAGCCAAACCCATTTTCGTCTAGTAGGAGAAACAGACGTGCGAGACGAGTTGATTTGTTCATAATGGTCGTAGATGCGTAAGAGAGCTCGAGGCTGAACGGGAGACTCGTTGTTCCAGCAAATGCCAGAACGAGGGAGCAGGTCATTCACCGTTGAGCTTCAGAGGAGTGATAACATTGAGACAGGCCCACGAAGATACCTTGGATAGTCAAAGGCAAGTCGAAGATTGTACGTCCTAACTACCCATCGACAAAGGATCCGGCGACGCATCGTGCGCCTCTTGTCGACTCGGCACTCCGGACTTGATGGTACCAGCGCGGTTCACAACCGGTCTTACCGTCTTGGACTTCACCGGCGTCGCAGCAACGAGTGTCACCCCCAAA
Organism: Mycena leptocephala; assembly: GCA_029378395.1. NCBI lineage: Eukaryota > Fungi > Basidiomycota > Agaricomycetes > Agaricales > Mycenaceae > Mycena > Mycena leptocephala. Next base: position 1,414 of record JARJLF010001340.1, read on the forward strand.
CTCCGTTCCTGCTGCTTGATCGCCTTCAATCTCGCTTCCTCCGCCCTCTGTTGCTCCTCCGCCTTCTCTTTCTCCTTGCGGTCGATCTCGCTCGTATCCCGCTCGCGGGGCTTGAACACGCGCTTCATGCTGATTTCGCGGTTGAGGACCTTCCGCTTGGCGCCGACACTGCCTTCCCGCTGTTCGCGTTCCTTCTCCTCCGCGAGGGTGACTGAGAGCGAACGCGAGCGGGATCGGACAGGTTCTTCCAGTGTCTTCTTCCTCGTCGAAGCAGGGACAGCAGACATAGAAGAGGGACCCGGATCCGCCACCGGCGGGGGCGTTTAGTCGGTATGGCTATGTCCGGAGACGTCGCGCGTCCGTCCTCAGAGTCTGAAAAGGGGGAGTGCGGGAAAATCTTGGACCGCAGGAGGGCGGATTGTGTGGGGACTGTTGTTCCAAACCTATGACCGTTCAGTGAGGGCCACAGTCAAGTTGAATTTAACTGTACCGCGGTTCCACAACGTCCTCGCAAAATACCTGCATCCAATCGCGATCGTCTTACGGTGGAGCAGGCCCTGGTCCAGGGTGTTCACAAGCTGCCACATTGACAGTTTGTCCATGAACGCTTCAAGGCGGTCTTCGAGCGACGGCGGAGGCGGGTCCCCCATTTTCCGCCGCTTTTTGCTCGGAGACGAGACGTCGAGTGGTGAGGGAGGTCCAGGAAGAGATAGCTTTAGCATGTATAGTAGTATTTGGACCTGCACTCTTTATGCACGTCAGGTTTGCGCTGTGAAGAAATACGGAACTGACTGACTCGCGGCGCTCCATGCGCTCCATCCATTTGGAACGCCAAGTCTCGTTTAACCATGGCTCCTCTTCATTCTCGCTCTTCTCGTGCGTTACTGCGAACCACATCACGCTTTCCTCCTCCTCACCTTCGCCGCCGCCGTTCGCTAGTATATACGGAAGCTCGACGTGGTATTTGTTCGTCACAGCGCGAGTTGTCAAGAAAAGGCGTTCAAGCGGGAATGGAGCGGGTGTGGGGTTGTGGTGCTGTCTGCTTGAGCGTGTACGCGCAACATGGATGGCACAAGGAGCCCTAGCGGCATTATTGACTATGGTATGCAGATAAATTAGAACAATTCCTATTCCAGCAGTAACACTCGCTTCTGGGAGCCAAAGGAATCGAAAATATGTCTGGGCAATGAAGTCCTCGCACGATTCATTCTTGACATTCAGCGGGTACTCGTGTGAGATGGGTTTTTCTTGCGTGGCAGTCCAGGGAACTCTTGTTGACTCAGGGATTGTGTATTGAAGAGGTTTTAGGGCCATTAGACGCGTGAAAAGGCCCTTTTGAAGCGGCGCGTGAAAGACGAAAGCAAGGATCGATTCATCACGTGGGTGTGAAGGAAATGCCCGACGACCCGCTTGCGCGCTGCGGGCGGCGCACCCGTCGCTCGCCTGCAGAGCATCAAGATCAACTGCCCGACGCGCAGAGCGCCGCGCAGCTGACCGAGTTCGCCAGAGGGGCTCACCGTCAAGCTGACGACGGACAAGGTTGACTCAGATGAGAGTGAAGACTCAGATCAATGCACGGTGCAATAGACTACAAGGTGGGATATCCCTCCCTCGAGGTGCGCGTAAACTAATCCTCTGCCACTTTACTTAGCTAGCCAAATCTGTCCGAGGCCGCCGACCTAAGTCGTCAGCGCCAGAGTCCACGGAGGAAATCATTTTTGCCCTCTCCTCCACGTATACACCCGTTCGCTGCATGGTATCCTAGCTTTCCGCACTTAGCCTCGGCGCCTTTATTCGGATTTACGGCTCGCTAGTACTGTGCCCACTCCGCGCGGCAGTACCATGCACGCGCGCAGCGCCGCTTCTACTCTCTTTCTAATTCTTTAGAGTGTTTTACAAGGCGGTTTCATATTCATCATTATGTACATTGTACATGTAGTTAATTCCAGTTTCGTGTAAACAGCAATGTTCAGAGCGCGTACAGCAGAAAGAGTGTCTAAAAGAAGTGGGCGAGGATGAATGCTACGATCGCCGCCCGCTGGATGTGCTGCCGTTCCGCTTCAGTTTCAGCGAGCTCCATCCTCCCGTGCTCGTGTTCCCCGCGTCGAGCCGCCGGAGCAGCTTCTGCGCGAGCATCGCCTCCTCCATGTCGAACGCGGGGTCGAACCCGTCCGCCGTCTCGCCGTCTTGGCTGTACGCTGACGGAGACGTGTAGCTGAACATCGACATGCTCCGTCGTTTGTTGTTGTCGCCCGTGCCCGTGTAGCCTACGTACACGCCGCTGTCCGAGCTCGGGACGGACGACACGCGCGAGGAAGCGAGGCGCAGGTTGCGGAGCGAGGGGAGGCGCCGCGGCGGCGGGTTGATCACGAGCACGTTTGGGGGCGGGCGCGGCGGGACGATCGGCGGGGGCGGAAGCGTGCCCCACGCGCTCATGCGCGTCGCGCGCGCCTCAGATGGTTCTGCCATGGAAGCGGTGGTGGGGGCGACGGTGCGGCTCGTGCGCGTGGACGCGAATGGGTCGTGCAGGTTCTGGAAGTCGTCTGGGCTCGGGCGACGAGGCACCACGGGATGGCGGCGCGGGCGCGGGGAGGAGAAAGACGACGAGCGTGATTTGGATTTACTGTGGCGGTATGAGGAGCGTGGCGGGAGGGGCGTGAATGCCGTTGCGTCCGATGCCGCCGTGAGTGTCGAGGAGCGCACGGAGTCAGACGGACTGGGGTTTGCGCGTGAAAACAGTTCTTTAGGTAATAACAGAAGTCAGGTTATCTGGCGGCAACGAGAGAAGGTAAAGAGAAATGTGCACGTACGAAGGAAAGCGGACATGGTGCATATTATCCAAAGGACGAGAAAGGCTGTCTGAATGATTCTGAATACGAGAGCTTCTGCCCACACCCCCGCTGTCAGCTCTTCGGTGGTTAACGTAGACGGAGGTGAGGGTTGATCGGGGAGGAGAACGAGAAGGCCTATGGCGAAGGCAAAGTGGATAACGGCCGATATTTGTCCACACAGGATATAGATGGGGATGTTACGGGCTGCATAGTTTGCCGGCAGAGTCGTCCTTGACATAACGTCGTCGAGTATCCGCGGTTTTTCCTCCGAGTATACCGGATAGGAACATGTCGATGACAGGGTTATTTGAGGTGCCAGAGATGCTTCAGAAGCGCTCAGAATAGAAAGAAAGCTAAACGTGATGACCGGCATTGTGAGGACGGCCATGGAGATGTATAGAATGGGCGAAAGAAGCGGCGGCATGGCCTTGAACGAGCCCAATATCGAGACGAAAGTAGCTGAAGAAAAAATAAGCCTGTGCGATTAACATGTATATGGTTGTGACTGACCAGAGGCTAGGATTGTCGCAAGGATGAAGGAGTAGGTCTGGAAGATGACAGGACGAACGGTGCCTGGATCCACGATGGTGCTAAGGAGGTACAAGGACGAAACAGACACTGGCAAAATACATTTAATGTCTGACAGGTAGACGGCAATTGACCGGGCAACGTACATTCCACATATAGGACGGAGGTGACGATGGAATCTGCCACGGCAAGATAGAACGAGTTGGACCTCCCGCGAAAAAATAGCAACGCGCCAGCGACGATGGCGAGGAGCGCGAGCGAAAACACGACCGGAAATACCCAGACGACGCGTTGTTTCCTACGGTCGAGTAGCTGGATATGTATGAGTACCGGATCGTGCCTGTGCTGGACGACGGTGTGGGATATTGCTAGGAAAAAGAGGACGATAGTGGCGAGGGGTACGACGAAGTAAAGAGAGGGAGGTATCGCTTGAAGACGAGTAATGTACACGCTGGCTCCAGTGGGGGTTGACATGGTGGCCAGTGGAGGAGGAGAAAAGCAGATGCGCTCTATAAATCCTTTTAAAAACTCAGACGTACAGGCTTGTCCTAATAAGGTAACATGGCGAAATGCTATCACCTTTTTAGTCTGCTTTGCGGTGCCGTACCTCGGCCACCTTTTAACGCCTGCTTCCCCACTTCTTCAAGGCACCATCGCATCTTTTACATCCGTGGCTACCTTGGATATCCACGGTGAACAGTTGCCAGCACTGCGGCAGCACACAACTTTTTATCCGAGCCGAATCTCGTCTTCAGCAGCGAATACACGCCAATTTACCAGAAATTTGGCCAAGAATACATCGGTAATGCCAATGAGTCCACCCATGGGCAGCAATTCCCCACCACTGAGTCATGTGGCAGCATTTGCTGGAACTGCCGCCGGCGATGTGGCTTGCGCTTCCTTCCACGCTGCCGTTTGCCCAATCCATGAAACGCCCGCAAGATGCAATGTATAAATCCGCCATTCGTGTCGGAGCAAACGAGGTCTGGAGCTGGCCAAGCGTCATCCGGGAGGATTCATCTTCAAACCGGCCGGCGGTCGAGCCCCAAGTGTCATGTCGCGGTAACCATCTCAACTGCGGGATTCTAGGGAAGCCAGGAGAGCGTGAGTTTTTTAATTACGACGCTGTAGTATTATTATCGCCAGGGCCGCCCAGAATCAAACCAGAATCGTTCTCAGGTCTGCCCGTTTCCAGCGCAACGCAGTATGAAGGAACTTGAAGCAGAATATTAAACCAGAGATGCCACGATGATGATATCGTTAGAAAACCGCGGATTAATTTCGCCCGTCCTCGAAGCAATATAGATTCAATATGAGCGGATCGGGTGGCAACTTGAGTGTAAAAAAAGCGAGTTGGTGGCTGTGTGCCTTCGGAGACTCTCCAAGCACGAGCATACAAAACCGCGGCTTTCTTTCTACATCCAAGTTCACTTCGGCCCTGAGGGTCTCTGCTTCCGCGCCTCAAATACTGGCACTCCGGTTGCAGTTATACCCCACTAGTATTTCGCATTTCAACCAATATGCCGAACTCTGGTACCGCGAACCTGAGTTGATACGATCCTGACTTTTACATCAAACATGTAGTACTATCGGCCAAAGACAACGAGAAATCCACGACGTACTTTCGTCTGCATAGAAGCACTCTCGTCAAGCACTCACCTAACCTAACGTTCTCGGCAGCATGTTTGCTATGCCCCTGACCGACGGCACTAATACGATAGCGTCCCACTCGTCGAGATGCCGGGTGCGCTACGGGAGCTCATAGCACTTTTGTACGCTTCGCACGTATTTTTATTTGAATCAAGACGTCCTCTGGCGATCCTCTAATAGGCTATAGCCGTCCAACCATCACCGAAAACGAAGATTTTACTCGAAAATGCTAGGCCCGACTTAATTGGCCAAGAACTACCAGGTCGTTTGGATCTGCAGACTGGTCGCTTCTCAGTTTGGAGAAACTGTGGCCGTCAAATCTGGTATGATGAGAAAACATCGGCATCGCAAATGAAGAGGCTCAGACTCGCGTCCGTGCCGACCCCAGAAGATGGGTAATCGCCTGCAGAGAAAATTTGCCCGGGCTGCCCCTGAGCCTGTCTCTTCGATTCTCCTGGCGCGTGAATGCGTCCCACTTTGCGTTCCTGAATTTACTCTGGTTTTCTTTCAAGCCTGAAGATGATGTTCCTTACACGCAGGACTTCGAAGAGTCTTTGTTTCCCCAAGCGACTGGCAGCGGCTAGCTGTGGCTCAGGAAAGGTGGTTCTTTGAGTGGTGTCCACTTGCAAAACATCCGTGAAGAGATTATAGGAGCGGACTGCGATGCGATGCGATAACCTTTCGCACATGGTTTGATATCACCACAGACGTCGGCCCGGATGGAAATGTGTTGAAGCTCTATCCTTCCAAAGCTCGACGGTGATATCTGTGCTACATGCAAACAATTACCAGAATTCAAAAAGAACTCCTTATCCTGATAGCGCAGTTTGTGACCACCTCGGTTCCATGTCTATTTTAAGATGTTTTTATAGCGCAATTGGGAGTGCAAATTTCGCAAGTTGAAGTGCAAACTCGCGCAGAACAGAGTTCAACAGTTCAATATTTATACGTTCAATAGAACTCAGATTCTACGGGATCATACGAATCGCATGATAACGTGCTCTTGAGACCATTTTACTAGAAAAAACTGGGCGGTTGGGATTGATTACACATATAGTTTTCCAGTCAAGATAACGCTAGATGTACAACACTTTGTCATTCAACTGGAAAAATTGTTCAAGGCTGTCAACAAACTCCTCTCTCAGACTTCCAATCTCTCCCCGAAAACTCTCCGTGCATGCAGGGCATACCCCATGGAATGTATTGCACCTTGAGGCTCGTTCGGAGGCGCGCAAAAAATCTCCATTCTGGGCGACCTGTTTGACAATATCATTCCATTTGGAACGGGTTCTTTTTTCGCATGCCTTGCCACCTTGGCAAGGTTTCCCCTGGAGAATGAATCTAAGTGGACGCAGCCGCGAGAACCACTTCGCAATTCCTTGCCGAGCGAAAAAAAGTCGACGCCAATCTTCTGAAGAAACCAGGCCTGTTCGAACCTTCCACGGAGACTTTTCATAATCTTGGTCGTCGCCGGGAAGCTCTAAAGGCGAGACGAGGAGATGGAAGAAGGCGAAGGGGAGAACTGATGGCTCATTACATTCGCGCGCCAGGAAAATAGAAGAGGCGGGCTCCGGAAGAGGCTGGCGCACGTTGACGGTCCCGTCGTCCCATTCGGGTGTCCATGGTCCGTAGAATTCTCGAATTCTAGTCGCTTCCTCCTTTTCCGCAACACTGTCCCATCCTAGTAATGTGGTCGGCCAGCGCTTCTTCAATTGAGCGGCGACCATGTTGCAAATCCAATCGATCTGATATTTTTTGGCCAATCGGGTCGGCCCTAACAACCTCAGCGTAAAATCGTTGGCTCTCAGAAGGACCGCAAAGCGTCTAAACAGTGTCGGAAGACCGCTTGAGTATTTATGTATTGGTTGCAACTTGAGATACGCACTGCGGGTCATACAAAAGGGTTATAAGGCCCCGAAGCTCATCTCCATCATCGGGCATCTCAACGAGTGGGAGGCCATCGTACTGGTCCATGGTTGGAGGAGGAGGCATTGCAAACATGTTGCCGAAAACGTTAGGTGAATGTTTAACCAAGATGCTCCTATGCAGCCGCAGGTACGTAGTGCGACTCTCCCTGTCCTTTACTGACAATATAATATTGCCGTCTTCAAAATAGAGGTCGGGATCGTGGTTGGCCTGGTCTGCAATTTGGGACGATTGTACAAGACCGGCCTCCGCCATGTTGGAAAGGATGCTCGACTGGCGAGAACAACAAATGCAGGAACCGCGACTATAGGTAGCAGAATTTAGTCGCGGTTGTCAGTGGCTTACTGGCCCAAGGACTTTTTGATGTGGAAGGCCTTTCCGGACCAAGCATGAACAAGCGCCGACTCCGCCCGCTTCGCACCACTTCAGTGTTCAAGCTCATTCTTCAAGCTTTTTGTTGCGGCCACCACTCCGAAATGGCTGACCCCAGTCTTCCGGCGTCTCATATCGTAGACCCGGCCTGCCACGATCCCCAGCTGTATTTTGAAGACGGCAATATCGTCTTATCGGCCAAAAACAGCGAAAATCGTTCTACGTATTTCCGTTTGCATAGGAGCATACTCGTCAAGCATTCGCCTCATGTTTTCGCCCAAATGTTTGCCATGCCCCCTCCACCGAGCGTGGAGGAGTACGATGGCGTTCCTCTCGTTGAGATGCCCGCCGAGGACGATGCAGACGCTTTGCGAGGTCTGATAACGCTTCTGTACAGTCCTGAGTGCGTACTTGACGCCCAGACATATATTCAGATCTTTACTAACCACTGTCTAGATCTACCTTGGACATTTTCGATGCTCCTGATTTTACGATAAAATTGTTGGGGCCGACTCGATTGGCGAAAAAGTACCAGGTCGATTGGGTCCTCAAACAGGTAGCCTCTCAGTTGGAGAAACGATGGCCAACCACGTTACGAGGATGGGATGGTATCGTAGATGAGGAGGATGAGGAGGAATCTTACATCATGTTCGGGCCCCCCCTCGATGGAGTCGACAGGACTCTCGGGGGGCGCAAATTTCCCGAGCCTGTGTCTTCGATTCTCCTCGCGCGCCTATGCGATACCCCGACTATTCTCCCCCTCGCATTCTTCAATCTGCTTATCTGGCCTTCTGTATTCGAAAACAAGACAGACGCGCACTTCGCTTCTTTGAAGAATGTTCCTCGAAGAGATCTTATTTCGCCTGAAGACTTGCATCGAATTTTCGAGGCTCGGGAACGGATTGGGAAATGGGTCTCTGCTGCTCGACAGGAACATGCACGGCAGCAACCCTGTGGGAGTGGTATGGCATGTCGAATGACGACTTCCGAAACTTGGTTGTTCATTGCCGAAAATAGTGGCCACAACGGAGACTTTTTACGGTCCTCTCGACAAGCCGAAAGGATGGTGACACAGTCCCGCCTCATCTGTCCAGGGTGCAAGCAGAGCTTGGAGATGAAAATTCGAACGCACAGATGGGATTTTGTTAACCAGCTAGACGAATTATTTCAGTTATAAGTAGTATTTTATCACGCGCCATGACATGTATATCTTTTGTTCTTATCTCTTACGCCGCCTGGACTCTACGACCGTTACCCCAACCTTTTAAGAAAATGTTCGACGGACTGACCGTGCGCGTGGATGTCCTTGCCCAGAACTCCCGTCTTGGCCTAGTTTTTGCGCCTCAATATACTACTGCCTCAATTCTTGTTTTAATTCTCCTCTCGCATGCTACGTTGCCGCAAAGCGCGGATCCAGTGCTCTTCCTCCACAAGAAGCTACTTAAGAAGACGTTTGCGGGTTGCATCACGAACCCGCCATTTAAACTCTTTGACCCGCATTTAATACTGTCCTTGGCTTCTTCCACACCAAAATCACTCGTCCCGGGATGCGTCGAGGATTTCTCTTGAGCGGCTCACGCGATACCTTGTATGCTCCATACCCGACGCGAAATAAGAAACCAGATCGCGACGACCGCCGACTTTTCACCGATGCTGCGCCACCCCCCACTCACGCGTCGTCTGGGTCTTTTACCGTGAAAGAACTCCAGGATTGGGGTAAAAAGAACATCCGCTTGACCGATGATCCTTTCATGTCGACCAAAGTGAACCTGCGGGATCTTGGTCTCAACCAGCGGCTCGTATTCCGCAATATCAAGGTCGGGACGGTCGAAGTCAGCACCCTTCTCGACTGCGCGGTGTTGAAGTTGCTGCCGACGCGCTTTTCGCCACTTCCAGTGCCCATGGAAAATGCGATCGAGTTTCGGCGGACGAGGACGAAGGGAATGGGTGCGTTTGCGACCCAAGATATACGCGCAGCCGCGTTGCTGCATGTCGAAATACCGATGACCGTGATGCAAAACACCATGGTTCTGAATTTTGGCATGACGAGGGCAGAGGTCTATCGCGAGGTGATTCGGCGCGTCCCCGAGAAAACCCTGTCCGCGCTGTTGCAGCTCAACAACGCGCAGCCGGCGGCGGCAATGTACGAGGTGGAAGAAGCGATCTTGCGGAGCAATACCGTTGGCATCCGCCTGCCTGCTCCTGCTGTTCCTGCTCCTGTTGCGATGGGGCACAATGCACTTTTTCTCGAGACCAGTCGGTTGAATCACAGGTATGTATTCAGACGCCGCATTCAACCAATGTTTGATCTCTTCACTTAGCTGCTCCCCCAACGTCGTCCACCGCTTCGACCCTCAGTCTTTCGCGCTGGTCGTTCACGCGATTCGTCCCATAGCGAAGGGCGAGGAGATCGTCTACTCATACATCGACCTGAATTCCACGGCGACACGCGAAGCACGGCGGTCCTTATTGCGAGATCTATGCCACTTCGAGTGCCAGTGTGACCGTTGCGGACTCCCCGACGCGATTGCAGTCCTCGAAAGCGATTTACGGCGCCAACGCATACGCGACACGAAACACGAGGAGGTCGTCGCGCCACTCGACGCGTGGTACCGCGGAAACGGGCGCGGCGACCTCAAGAAGGTGATCGCCTTCCATCTCGCGGCGGTGGAGGACATGCGGATCGAAGGGCTGTATCACTACCCGTACTTCCAGCATATCTCCTCGCTGGCGATCTGTTTTGCCGCGCTGGAGGACATCCGGGGTTTCCGGTCGTGGATGGGTAAGGCGCGGGACGTCGCCATCAGCAACCTCGCAACGGACGCGGCGCAAGAGATGTTGAAGCACATTGTGTATCCAGAGACTTTCCTGTACTGGGGTCTGGCGCAGAAGATGCGGGGGTGTTCCAGAGCAGTGGTAAGTCCCAGTTTTGGCTCTTGCAGATGTTTCTGATGTTTTGTCAGTGATAGACATAGTTTTTTTTTCTTGGATCTATCTTGTCATTGAATGGACCCTGCCCAGTGGTGAGAGGCCTTGCCTTAGATCTGCGATCTTTCCTTACCTCCCCCTCAACTTTATATCGGGACACATGTCAAGTATCTCCTCAACATCTTGCCGTCGCGTCACGGTCGAACTAGCATTCCCAGATTTGGAAATCACCGACGCGATTTCTACACTGTGGTGCGCGTGTAGGCTGGGAAGAACTTCCGCAGAGGGGCTACTGGGTCAAATTTTCTTGTCGAGAATGCGTTTTTTTTGGCGTACAGTGCGCAGTTGTATCGGGGCGTCGAATTTGACTGGACCCTCGCGCAGATAGAAATCATAGACAAAAAAGGTCGGGAAGGTCGGCCAACGCCGGGGACGTAAGCTGTCATCAACTGCGTCCGCAGATCGACTGCGCGTGATGGCGCAGTGACACAACTGCGGCCGGTGCCAACGTGTTCAATTCCTTGCTGGTCAAATCCATATGTACAACTCCGCAAATCCAACTGTCATATTAAGCAATCAGAAAATAACAATACAGACGTGTATACAAAAAAAGTCCGAGGACCGCGAAAGCTCAAGCGCAGATACCATCTTCAATGATACGCCCGCAGCGGTTGCACTTGACTCGGCGATCGAGAAGGCACAGCCCGACACCGAGAGGGAACCAGAATACGGCTGCAAGGATACCTAAAACGGATATAAGAAATGGAAACGAGTATGGGGCGAGCGGACGGACCTAGCAAGCCGTAGTTCGTGTATGGGACGTGCTCGCCTGTTTGCAGACATATCATCTCGGGGTGGGTGGGGGGAAGCTGGAGGATACTCAGCAAGAAATTCAAGTATCATAGAGACACAACTCACAAGGGATGCGACGTGCTCGCCAGTGAGCGGGTTGTCGTAGTGGTATACGACGGGGTTCGGGGCCGACGAGGAGCCCGCATAGGCAACGTAGGACGGTCCCGGGTTCATGGTCGGGGGACTCTTGACATCCTTCGGCGGCTCTGGATGCCAGTGAGACGACTGCGCTGAGAAAGCTCAAATAGGCTTACCAACGGGTTGACCGGCAGTGCGAGTCTCGTCGTACGCAGGGGGGTTATCGTTAATGTTGTTTGACTGCAAGAAACCGCGGTCAGCAGCTAATAAAATGTGAGGGGACTGAGGGAGTTACCATGACTGTGGAAGGAAGAGCAGAGGAGTGGAGGTTACTATAAATAGCCGCTGCGGAAGAGCGGTGCGCTCTGTGAGTATCTGTTTGGTCGTTTATCCATTTTTGGCCTGAGCCAAAATTTTCACAGTTCCTCTTTCCTTTCACCTCCGAAAATGGCCAACGCTGGACCTTCAACCAACAACCACCATGTCGCGTCAACAGAGTCTGGCATTGACATGACCTCCAGAGACTAGTTGCGCACTTTGGCATTCCTTGCCGACACAAGAATAATCTGATTTCTCGTTTTTGTTTCCTTTCTGCAACTCTATAGCTATGCCGACTCTTATGCGCACTTTGGTTGTGATATAACGCTATATGCGCGCCAAATACTCATCCTTTGCCCAAGGCATCCACGAGGAGATGTTGAAGGACTCCGTCCGGACAGGTTCTTACCGTTCGGCGATCGTGAACAATGGCCATTTGTTCAAGGGGAAAACTGTCTTGGATGTCGGTTGTGGAACCGGGATCCTTAGCATGTTCGCCGCCAAGGCTGGCGCCAAACATGTCGTCGGAGTGTGTTTTTTCTTTGTTTTTGAATTTTTCTTTCTCATCGCACACAGATCGATATGTCAAATATTATCGATCAGGCACAAAAAATCATTGAAGCCAATGGCTTCAAAGATAGTACGATTTCTGTGCACGAATTCGTTTGTATAGAGCTCATTTTTATGCATAGCCATTACACTGGTCAAGGGCAAACTCGAGGAATCGGAGCTTCCTTACCAGGAGTTCGACATCATCATTTCCGAATGGATGGGTTACTTCCTGCTGTACGAGTCCATGCTGGACACTGTCCTCCTCGCTCGCGACAAATACCTCAAGAAGGGCGGTCTGATATTCCCAGACACTGCTACGTTGTACCTAGCAGCCATCGAGGACCAGGATTACAAAGAAGAAAAGATCAACTGTGCGTCGGTCGTGTGCTCTAGCGCGGCGCTTTGATGACCGAGCCTTAGTCTGGGACAACGTCTATGGCTTCGATTATTCATGCATCAAAGACATCGCGCTGCGAGAGCCTTTGGTTGACACCGTCGAATTGAAGGCGGTGGTCACTGACCCGTGCATGATCAAGGTCCGCTCTATTCTTAGGCTTTTCCTGCCCGTGCTCATCAGCTCCAGCACATTGATCTGCTGACGGCGAAGAAGGAGGACCTCACATTCGAGTCCTCCTTCTCGCTGACTGCAACCCGGGACGACTGTGCGTCGCGTCGTATTCCCTCCTCTCCTCATCACATTCTAATTGGTGGCGTCCTAGACGTCCATGCCTTCCTCGCATGGTTCGACATTAGTTTCGAGTGCACCCACAAAAAGGTCAAGTTCTCTACTGGCCCCACGCCCAGTACACCCACTGGAAGTACGTTCGGTTTATCGCATCGCAATCTCGCGATCTGGCTCTAACGCACGCGTCGTCTTCATCAGGCAAACCGTCTTCTACACCCCGACAACGCTCACACTGTCCAAGGGGCAGACGATCACAGGCCGCCTGACCTGCGCGCCGAACACACGGAATAACCGTGACCTGGACATCCTCATCACGCACAAGCTCACCGAAGACGACGAGACGACCATCCAGTATAAAATGTGCGTGCCTTTCCCTTTGCTGCCTTCTTTGTTGTTTTGTGCCGTGCTGCTCCTCCCTCAATGAGACAAAGGTGGGAATCGTATGCTAACCGCGTTCTAGGTCTTGATTTCGGTCCTTTCCTCCTTTATCCTTTATCCCCCTCCTCCTTTCACCGCATTTTACTTATCGTACTGTTCCTCGCCCTCTCGGCAGGTATTAATTGGACCCCTCCCTCGTCCGGGCGCGCCCCCTATCCAGGCGAAGACTGTCTCCGTCGTCGTATTTTCCGTCCCCGTCCCCCCCATCTAACCACACTACTACTACAATCTTGTTCCATCTGGTCGTCGTCCACGGGTCGCATGCATGTACATATACCTCTGCGAACGGTTGTGTCATGGTTCCGCATTATAGATAAAGCCCGCACGCAGTCTGACTGCACTGATTATTCTGGGAGTACAGCATACATTGTAAGGTATTATTACACGATGTAATGTATCTACATACGGCGCAAGTTATATAAATGCGTATAACTCGCCCTCACCGCTCCTCACCCCTGCGACCATCCAGTATTAAATGTGCGTGCCCTTTCCTCTTCTGCCTTCAGTTCTTTGTCGTTTCGTTTTGCGTCGTGCCGCGCCGTGCTGCTGCTCCTCCTTTTTTAATGAGACAAAGGTGGGAATCGTATAACCGCGTTCTAGGTCTTGATTCTTTCGGTCCTTTCCTCCTTTATCCTTTATCCCCCCTCTTTCACCGCATTTTACTGTCCTCGCCCTCTCGGCAGGTATTAATCGGACCTCTCCCTCGTCCGGGCGCCCTATCCCTATCCAGGGGAAGACTCTCTCCCTGCTCGTGTTTCCCGTCCCCGTCCCCCCCATCTAACCACACTACATCTTGTTTCATCTGGTCGGTCGCATGCATGCATGTACATATACCTCTGCGAACGGTTGTGTCATGGTTCCGCATTATAGATAAAGCCCGCACGCAGTCTAAGTGCACTGATTATTCTGATTCTGGGAGTACAGCATAAGCATACATTGTAAGGTATTATTACACTCATATGTAATGTATCTACTAAGTACATACGGCGCGAGTTATATACATCTATAACTCGGCCTCCACCCCTCCACCGCTCCTCCTCACTCAGGCCTCACTGGTAGTACTCGTACTCAAATCCTCAGACACAAGTACTCACCCCTTAACCACAAACGCGCCGGCAAAGCAAATAAGCAACGAGCAAAACACAAACAAGCGCATCTCCTCCCCCGCCGGCGAGCTCTCTGCCAGGATACCCAGCACCCCGCGCAGACCCGCGACCCGCCGCCCCGGCGCGCCCGGCGGGCGTAAGTCGAGGACGTACCGCCGCGTGCGCACCTGGGACGTCGCGCCACGCCCCCACGCCCACGCCCACGGCCAAGGCCACACGGTCGTCACGCGCTCGCGCACCCTCAGCGCGGTGGGCAGGCCGTGCGCATCGCTGACGAGCGTGAACGCCGCGCTCGCGTGTTTCGTGCGCGGGAACGGGGAGAGGGAGAGGCGGCGCGGGGGGGCGTGTGGGTGGGAGGGGGGCACGAATGCGAGCGTGAAAGATGCGAGGCGCGGGTTGGCGCGCGCGATGCGGGCGCCGGCGGCGGGGAAGGAGAGGTCGCCCGTGCTGACGAGCGTCAGGGTGAGCGTGCGGAGGCGGCGGAAGGCGGGGAGGCCTTTCGCGATGGCGTCCTGAGGTGGGAGTTGGTCAATATGAATATAAAGCGTACATGATTGAGAAAGGGGACGCACCATCTGGAACGACGTTTTACGGAAGCAGCTGAGGTGGAGGTGGTGGATGTGGGGACACGACAGCGTGAGCGTGCGGAGGATGTTGTTGCTGTCGTAAGGCGACTGGAGCATGAACGAGATGGTGAGCTCCGTGAGGGAGGTCAGCTGTTGCAACATGCTGGAGATGGTCATGGTGGTTACGTCGCGGGACCATATCGGGTCGCGGAAGGTCAGGGATTTGAGAGACGAATATGAGTGGGAGAGCTCCTGCAGCTGCGGAAGGGTGCCGGAGAATGATGTGAGTTTGAACGCATCGGCGTCCAATGTGTTGAGCTGAGCAGGGTCGATGTTGTGCCGCGACAGACCCAGACTTTGGAGCTCGGTGTGGGCTTCGAGGAAGGAGATAAACGGACACTTTGCGGCCGGCGAAGGAGAATCCCAGTCGATGGAAACATCACCGAGGGCAAGCTTTTGAAGATTCGGCCATCGGCCGTCGACAAGACAGTGAGCATCAGCAGCGAACGAAGAAAAGCCTTCTATTACCAGCTCTTCGAGATTGGGACAGCGTTTGAAGAGCATGTCCCAGAGCTTCTTACCTGCAGGCCGCTCCTCTGTTGAGTGATTAAACAATGTGCTCGCCGCTGTTGACGGATGCATACCGTCTAACAGCAACTCGGAGTTATTTTCATAGAAACCGGGAGCCAAAAATAAGGAAAATCCGAGGAGATCGGTGAAATTGAATAGCTGGATAAAAATTAGGCGCCTGCCTCCAACTATTATCTGGACAACGCACATTGCTGCTGGGCGGAAAGTAAGCACCTATGCTGGTGCTGAGGTACCGCAATCGCGGACAGCTGGGGTATTTTTAGATATGCAAATGAATGAAAGCCAACTTAAACGAACCACATGCGAAGTGCGAGCCACATTTCTTCATGATAGGCGATTTCATCGTCCCACCAGGTGAATTTACTAAGAGCGTCGAGGGACCTCGAAGCTGCTATCTCCGCGACTGCAGCCGATACCACCAAGCTATCAAGAAGCGCATGCTCGTGTGCGTTGTTTGAGCGGGAGGGACGGATGACAAGTTCTTGGACATGGCGGGCAATGTCCTTGCGTCGTTTGAGCATGGTCAGGGTAGAGGTACATTGGGCGGATGTGAGGAGAACCACCGACGAGTAGAGGGCGGGTGCGGCGTTGGAGAAGAAGGACTTTGACTGTGGGGCCAATAGTGAGCCGGTTGTAGGTTGCCCGAGCGAATACTAACGGTTAGGCAAAGACTGAGAAGGTCCGAGCGCTCAAGGTGGGCTGCAATTTCGAGGAGGAGGTCTGCTGGGGTACAACTGAAGGTGGAGGACATGAAGGGCAGAAGGAAGAATTCTAATGGCTCCGATCGGCGGTGATGCACTGTAAGCAAATCTTACTCTTTTTATCTTATCAATATTTGATGGCAACTCCCGCTCCTCCGTAAAGATCCGTTATCTGACCCGGTACTCTCGAAATGAACATGTTTCACCGGTCATCTATGCTCATACATAAGGACGGACGACATTTCGTACTGCTATGGTAGCAATCCATAGTGCTTCCGGCGGAATTCCATAGTCAAGTGTTTTTTTCCGGAAACGGATCTTCTCGTCGAATCTCAACTGTTTAAAATGGGTGAGAGGAAGCCAGTCTGGTGATGCTACAAAAGATACCGCGGAGACGTTTGGCGATTGGAAAGAGACCATTTGTGCGAGGGAAGCCTAGTCCCTGGAGTGTACGCGCGTTTACGCAGTGCGTTTCGCCTACAAAAATTTTAAGTGAAAGTGAACAGCCAGTTGGGTCATTAAAAATCCAAACCTCCCAACAAGTCTTACCATTCTCGTTGTCGCCGATTCATGATTCAATAGATTTCAATCCCTCGCCCAGACTTGGTTGTGGCATGAAATATATTTGAACCGTCGAGTTCAGACAGCAATGAACATTCGAGTGCGACTCCTAATGCCTGTCCTCTTCTCCTCACTGCCCCTGTGAGACCTGTCGTCGAGCCAGCAGTCCTTTGAATAGCGGATCCGTGGCCATTTTTTGCCTCAAAATGTCTGCGGGCTCGCTATGCACCTCTGTAGCAGCATCGCGTATGGTTTGAATGTCGCGCGGACCCATGGTCTTCCGCAGGCCCTTCTTGTTCTCGTGGTCAGCCCGAATGAAGCGGTTCATTATCCTGTTTCGGTGAACATATTAGGACCGACCGACTATGGAGTAGAATTGTTTTACGCACAATACCAGCCCATCCACAGTCATGGGTACATATTCTACTAGCCCTGTCGTTGGGTTAGGAAATGGAATCGTCCGGAGGGTCTGTAGCGCCTCAAGAAGCTCAGGAGGGACATGCATTGTGGCGGTAGTTGATTTTCCTGTCACTCTTTCCGTTAACTGCACGAGAACAATCGCATCATGCATGAATCCTTTGGAGTTTGCGCGCTCTCTGGCTCGGCGCCACTGCTCCCGGAGCTCGGCCTGAAGATCCTGGAGCTCGGCCGCTGTCGGTGCGAGGATGCGGTTGACTTGCAACATGCCTGGGATTTGTTCGCGGTGAGGCCTGCCGAGGAATACGGCCGCAAAGTCCTGCATGTCAACAGGTTCAATTGCAACATCGATGTGCACAGCAAAGAGACCATCCAGCCGGTCGCCGTGCGCAAGGTGGAGGACTTTCGCTAGGCATTGCTTGAGACAGACAGATAGCTCCTTATCCCCACAAAAGTTTAAGATGAGCTTCGTGATGCCCGAATCGCTACATGACTTCTTGTGGATCGGCCTGTGGGCAGTTGAATGGTCGAACAATGGTTGAAAAGCGAATATAGTTTGTGTTCATACCAGTCGTTCTTTTGACACTGGGATCATGAGATATTGATCAAATGGCCGCACCAGTAAGCCTATTCTACAGACCTGCTTGGAGCAGTACCAGCGGACTTTACACTGCGCGGCGGACATGAGCATATGATATGGTAAAGTCGACATATAATATTTACCTCTGAGCACGCACGCAATTCAGTATCTTTGTTACACTGTGCGCACGTTCTGTGCAGGGAATTAGTCTTAGGAAACGGCGGCATCGATTGTAGGTGTTCAACAAGCCGAGGTACGAGTTCAATGGGTGAAGAGTGTCTAGGAGAGACTCGCGAGGTGTACACTTCCACATACTGACAAGCGCTTGCTTTGAGTTAAAAGAGAATAGACGCCCGGTTAATTAAGTAGACCCCGGCGCTTTTACGTGCTCACTTCAAGTTAGGTGTTGCTATAGTTCTACTGGAGCCTATCCCGAGCTACCTAGCCACTGAGGTTTTCCAGATTGGCAACTTGAAAGTGTTCTGCTCACTTCTGGTCATCTAACTTCGACGCCAAGGCCATACTAGTTGATCTATTTTGTCTGAACATCGAATCTCAGGGCTGCGTCGCTGGCGCTCTCGAAATGAACGTGTCTCACTGGTAATCTGTGCTCATACATAAGGGCGACGATACCTAGGGTGTAATACAGGATTCCGGCCAGTTTGCCGCCAACTAACTGAATTTCTTGTCAACATGATTTCCATAACTTGGTGCGTTGGTCGTGCGACTGGGAGATCTTTCGCTTCCCGCCACAGAGTTATTCTCGCCCTCGATCAAAGTCGCGTCGTCGTCCGAATTTTCGTCGTTCGCCTGAGACCCTCGGCTCCAGCGGTAGAGCAAGAATCCTCCGGCGACGATGAGCGCCGCAGCTGCAGCAATGCCGCCGGCAATGACGTCTTCAGACGTTGTACTGGGAGGACTGGAACTGGAACTGGTCCGGCCAGATGAAGTCGGTGCTGAATCGGATGGTCTCCGAGTCCCTTTCGGCGGAGGGACCCAGCTGAAATAGCCACAAGCCTTGGTACACTGTGTAATGTCAGCTCAAGTACTACGAGCCCACTGAATCTGGCCTTCTTACTTGCTGATAAAAGAGACCTTTGTGATTGGGATTACCGAAGCCGCTACATTCAAGTGCGGCGGGAATTTCCCGCGAGCACTTTGGGCAGGGGACGTAGAGATGGCTCATGGAAGCACTGGTTTTGGAACACGGCGGGGGGGTGGCGTGGGTAGATATATCGCATCGGCCGTGACGGCGGTAGGCAGGTGAGGTCACATTCGCGTCCCGTAACATATCCTGTGTCTGTCTGACTAAAATAACTAACAGAAGTCTACCAAGTCTATTATTCTGGATTCACACTTGTGCTCCGTCGAACCGATCCATTTCACCCATCCCTTCCGCTTGGGCCTCAAATATTGGCACTCTCCAAAGTGAACGAGTCTCGTCTGTGTTCGGAAAGACGACGAATGTGTTCCTACAGTATGTGGTTCCACCGCCTCGCGAGTTACCAAAGATTTTTGACGGGCGGATGGCTCTCTGACGACTGTAGTGGCAGCACCTGCCAACGTCCTACAGTATGTAAAACTACGCCACATGGACCTACACCTTTTGCGACACACTGGCTCGCATGCGCCTTTGCTCAATTGCGTCGAGACGCGACTGAGTCGACCAAAGATGTGGACGGTTCACACTCAGCTGCTGTGCCAAACCATAATGGGGAACAGCTGTGGACCGCTCGATGGCGGCTGCCTAGACGGCTCTCCGGAGCCTCACCGCGTGTCTCGCATAGGGCTATGATAGTATCTCGGCGATCAACATGACGCGTAGTTGCTGCTTTAGTGGATAGATCTCGCGTCGCAGTAATGCCCGGAGTTAGATGTAAAGATGCTAATAGGCGGAATTTATAAATCCGATAATGCAACAATAAGGCAATGGTCGATACTTTATGATGAGCCCGTCGCGTCGTGTAAGGCTGACACGGTAACGTGACCTTGTCTCAGAGTTTCAAGCGGAGTTTGAATTTGGTGATGCTTCCGCGGATCCTGTCAGCCTCCTTTCCTCACTCTTGCTTCCTCCCACCATCTGGCGCTCTCCCTTCCTCAAGATTCTTCCCTACTCGACCCTCAAGACCTTCGGCCAACGACTCATCGACACCTCCCAGCATGGCCTCAAGAGCCCTCAAGTCCCCAGCACTCGACCCGCTGCGTGCCAGTATTTCTCGCCTGTTTCGCCTCGCTGACCATGTCTCCCTCGCGCAGATTCAGGTGGGCTAATCTGCAAGAGGGAGATTCCTGCTTCGTAGACCTCAAGACCTCGGGTACTAACTTCTGTTTAGGCCTCAAGACCTCGACTGGACGACTGGGTTGTCTGCGGGGACGTTGGAGTGCCGCGTACGTCTTTCAATTCCTTCCTACTTCCCTCTCTGACCAACACACCCTCCAGGCCACCGAGCGTCGGCCGATGGGAGGCTGTGGCTGTAAGTGAACCGCTCTCGCCCACGCTCAGCGTACTGACCCGTCGTTTGATTCAGGGTAGTGCACTGCCGGTCATCGTAAGGGAGTCTAGCGCGCTGTAAGTCCTTCCACAGCTGCTCTATCTATCACATACTCATACACGCTGTTCCACAGGAGGGGAGCTCAGCGTAGCCGTGCAGAGGTGGAGGGAGGCTCAATGCGTAGCAAATGTGTGGGGGCCGCGTTGGTGCTGCAGCGCCGGCGCGGGGGCCGGGAGGGGGCGGGGACGCCCACTAACCAAACTCTTTTCCCCTTCCCTTCTGTTTAGGTTAGCTAAAAGATTGGCCACCTTCATATTACGATCGATCGATCCGTTGGTGGAAGGATAGCAGGATGGTTTGGGAACTGTGTTAGTGCGGAGGGCTGGGCTTTGGTTGCCATCGTATAAATCCCCCGCCTCGTCGCCCCTGGTATTGTTGATCATCTATGGTTCTTATCCTGTTGCTAACACGTCTCTCAGTCTTGCCGCACGTCACCTCTTCAGCCGCCCAATGTCACTATAAACCGGACATCCAAACAAATAAACAGAAAGAACACGATCACCATCGTTGGGCGCACTCCGCTTCACGCACTACCAAAACGAAACCCAAACAAGACGGCAACGACACAATATTACCCACCAAGACGAGGCGGGTGTTTCGAAGTCTAGACGTCGGCGGTCGCAACCCATAACATTCGTTCACCACCTTCCACTTCTGCGACCTTTCAGTGCCGACGCAAAACCTAACCAATCCAACCAAGACGAGGCGGGTGTTTCGAATTCAACTCCAGACGTCGGCAGTCGCAAAAACAAAGCTCGTTCACCACGCCATTCTTTACCAGCTGCGACAATTCATTGCCGGCGTCGAGGCAATAGCTTCAACACACGGATTATCATTCACTGCCCTCCATCGTCGGCATACCATGAATTTGGGCACAATCTTCACCAAAGCATCCATCACCATCATATAATCTTTGGGAGCCGCTTTCAAGGCTCAGACCACAATATCATTCTCTGTCGCGCAATCTGCACCAAATCTTGCATCACATATCTTTCTCGATATTTTGTCTTGCTCCGCAGGCTGCTTCTCTGAACACGTCCAAAGCTCTCGGCAAATCATTCAATTATTCGTTTCATGCGACAAACTTCATCATAACCACGCACTGCACCAAACCTTTCATTATGTCGGTGTTGAGGCTTTCATGCGCGGATCACACCATCAACGCTCTTGAAGTCATCGCTCAGACTCATACATCAGGACAAGCGATTCCAGCCTCGGTCGGAAAGACAGCGCTGCATTGTATTCATATTCACCGTAAGTCCTATCCGAGACTCACAAAATTATTGACATCGAGTATCTTTGCCCAGACATTTACTTAGACAAGCCAGACATACAACACTGGTCGGCTATATCTCTTTTGACCGACGTTTACCAGCGGACTGTGACATCTTGCCGACACAGCAGTAACGACTGGCTTTTGTTCTCTTTTACTCTGCGACGCAAACGATCACCCTTCAAGAAAGGATCTTTCGACTACTCTCCAGCAAAACAAAAAGTGATCTGGACGGCTTCGGGTTTTAGTTTACATAGAATGATTTATATAGCTAGATCGTAGATAGTGTTGGTAGATTTAGGGACGGGCACGGGCAGGGTGGGCACTATTCTTTGGACCGGGCGACCTTTTGCGGGACGAATACTCTTCTGAGCAATTCACGGCTGGTATTCTGGACTATCATCCTTGTAAGTGGTTTTCTCTTCGCTTTTATGCAATTATCTGACCTCGGGTAGTTATTTATGACTCGCTTTGCGATCCACCCCATTCTATTGCGGTTAATTCACCATTATTGTCGGGATTTTTCGAGTGACCGTCGTCGCGACCTCATCTTACCAGTGGCACGCGGACCAAAGCTCAAATCATTATCATCATGCGCCGTTCTTCGAGCAATCTTCGTCGTCACCTCCTCATCTCACGAATCCAATAACTTTAACTTTACTACGCCACGCAACCTCATTCGAAAGCCATCTCATCCTGTCGACAAGCGTCACTACCAATCTGCGTGACCCGAGCTCATTACCCAAAATAGAGATCATCCTGGACCCTGGCTCGCCCTTCATCATGTTGCTCGTGCGCCTTCTACACTAAACCGGGGCACGCACTATATTTGTCAATGGACGCAATAACCTCATTTACCACGCATACCAACGCGGTCCCTGAACACCAAGTCAGCCCACTCTGCTTTACACACCATTCAAGTTCCGGCGGTTCATTTGCGCAAAATAAGCGTCGGCCATGGATATCATTCCCGCTTGCGATCCAGTCACCAGCCCTTGCCGCCATTTGTTTCTTCTACTACATATCTTCATCGCAACACCAACCAAATCTTTTCATTGCTCTCACGGAGATGTCATTCGACCTGCCCACCATCATCCACCACCACTCCTCTCGTTGTGCGCCAAACACAGTCAGCCTTCGCCGAAACCACTCCAATACTTTCGCCCGCCCTGCCCGTCCAATGCCTGCCCACACAGATGCTTATAAGTAGAAATTTAGTAGTTTGTACTGGAACACCAGAATATAGATGCATTATTGTTTAAGCTTCCCCTCCAAGAGTGTATTGCACATCTTTCAGATCTCAGGACGCTGGTATACAGAGGAAATGACTGAAATCACACACGATGCGAAACAAGGTCATTTACAGGTATTTCATAAACCAGTCTACAGACGCCTTAAAAGCGCCTTCCTTTCCTGCCTTGACCTTCGGGTCGTTGACATCCCCGCGCACGGCGAATCCGTGCTTGCACCCCTCGAAATATTCGCGATGGTATCCGGGCGCAAACTTGCCGCCACCGAAGATTGCATCTGCTTGAGCCTGCGCCTCGAGCGGGAAGGGGCGGTCGTCGGTACAGCTGTTGATCAGGAGTGGCGCCGTGCACACCGAGGCGTATTTCTGCAACCAAAGGTAAGTTGATGAATTGACGCTATTCGGACGTGCGGCACCTCGAGGTCCTCTGGCACTTTGATGCGGCCGGGATGAGATATCGCAGAGACTTTGATGATCCCATCGAACGCAAGGTCGAAGACGTAGCGCGCTGGTGGAAATAAATAGATTAATAAAATACGAGCGCGGCGGAACAGCGTCGAGAGCCATACCGCCGAAACAATACCCGGTGGCAGCGAACGAAGTCACCCCCTCCGCCTTGAGAGCGACGATGACGCTATCGATCGGGGGACGCGTCTGAACCGCCTCGTGTGCCGCAGACCACTTTTCGCGATCAAACGGAGGGGCCTACATGAGACCTACGTATTGAACGGAGAGCTTAATTGCAGTGATATAGGACATACACCGGGTTCGAGAAAGTTTTCGGGGTACGGATCGCCATTAAACATATCTGGGACGATTGTCTGAAACATAGATTCATTGGTAAGTTTTGTTTGACTCTGCTCTGAGTCGTTGCCAAATCGCGCACCTTGAATCCATTGCGCGCAAAATCATCGGCCAGGAGCTGGTCCATGCCTGAGTAAAAGGAACTGTATTGCACAGGCCACAGCTTACACAGTTGTTTTTCAACGCCAAGCCAAAGACGTCGGTCAGAAACAAGACAACTTTGTCCTTTGGGTAGTCGACGTTGGGGGTTGCGATGTAACATTGAACACCACCGATCTTTTCCGTCTTGCCTATCGCTGCAGATCAGGCTGTATTACGAAGGTCCAGTTCAAGTAAAGACCTTCAGGAGTTCCCTCGTGGGTGACACCTTCAATAAGGATGGTCAATGCGACTGCTTCGGAGCTTGAAGAGAATTGAGTCACCCTTGAAACAATCGTCGCAGTAACTCATTTAGACGGTAGAGCAGAGACGGAACGGAGTGCAGAAATGCCATGAGCTAGGAATTGAACTTATAGATCCAGCGCAACCAATATTGATGATGTGAGCATACGGTTGAAAGCCGAATTACTCGGGTAAAACCGGATTTCGCACGGTTCAAAACGGAATTGGTGATCTTAGCAGGTCTGTGGCAACACAAGAGGTTGCTATGGGTTTGACACTACCAGTGGAACCACTACGAGAAAACCATCTCTATAAATATTTTGCACTTTATAGAGAGATCGGTTACGGGTCTGCATGTAAAGTCCATTTTGTTTTTATTTTATTTACTACACCAATTATGTCGCGATCGTACTCGAGTCTCCATAACTTATTTCACTCGCAATAACTGGCGATGTCCACCCGCTGGCTGGTGATGCCTTCAAATCATCCTTAGATACCTTCCGAATCACTTCCAGATGGTAAAGCGTCTCCGAATAGCCCTCCTCTCCAACATTCCTTTCCGCAAACTCTTTAAACGTCTTTAGCACATTCTGCCACACTTTCGCGTCCGGTCTAATGCGGCACAGTTCCACGATGGCGGGGAGCCAGTGTCCACTAACTTCGAAGAGCCACCAACGTCGGGAGGCTACGACGCTGCACAATGTGTCGAAGAAATCCGACTGGAAAAGTGCATCGAATTGGGTGTCGAGTGTCAGATGTGATGTGTTCATTGCCTGGTACTCTTTCGTTGTGCTTGCGATGAAGGCGCACATGGTGCGCAAGCTGTCGATTTGTAGGCGCCGACTGTCTACAGCACCCGCTCTGGCCGCTCTGACGACAGCGTTAATCCCGTTGCCCTCGACAAAAGCTTGCGATACAGCCAAAGAACATCGCGATAGAAGAACTTCGAGAAGGCGGACTGCCCAGTTTGTTATATCGGGATGAGATGATGTCTCGAGTGTTTCTACAAGTGTCGTTACGAAAACGGATTGTTGCGCCTGCGAAAGATATGCCGGGGGAAACAGTAGATGAAGGACGTCGGCAAGAATGCTGTCAGGCACTGAAGAAAGCGATTATGAGATGGTGAAAGTCAGATGAGACAAGTTACGAACCTGTTCCTTGCGCAATCCGCCCATCGGCATAAAGTTTCGACAGGCTTGATCTGGCGACGGTTCTTAATCGTTGAGGAAACCGCTCCGATTGAGCTACTATAGGGCACGCAAGGCGAGCCAGCTCTGCGCTGACAATGTCGAGCAGGGAATCTTGAACTCCGAAGCGGGCAGGGGTCTCAACGAGGGCAGAGAGCGCCTCAATCATAAGTTCGCAGTACTCCCGACGGCGTTTTTCCTCGCTCATGTACAAGCCGAGGTCGATGGCCCCGCCGCAGGTGACGATGTAGAGTGCCAACGCCGCTGCGCTGCGAACTTTGGAGTTCGGGAGGTCTTCGGTGAGGTGCAGCATGCGTAACAAGACGGGGACGGCTCGGATGGTCGTGTCCTCGATTACCGCAAGAGGCATCTCCCACCGCACGAGGCATTCGGAGATGGTGTCCAGAATACAGCATTGGGTAGTCTGCGAGAGCTGCATTTCGCCCGCGCTGCAGCGCGCAAGGTAAGCCAGCAGCTCCCACTGCGACACGTGCGAATCGAACGACGACAAGGCGACTGCACAGGATGCAATCGCCGCTGCATCGGGGTGCGTATTCAGATCCTGAAGCATCCACAGCGGCTCGACGATATCAAAGGGCCACTGCTCAGCGGTGCCGCGTGTCAGTTTCATCCACGCCCGACAGTACAGCTCAGCGCTTTCTGGGTCTACCAGGTGCCATTGCAGGTCCACTGTGGTGTCTTTATGAAAGCAGCTCTGAAACCCGTGCTCAATCAGCGGGAGCGCACCCGCATCCCGAAGTATCCGCAGCGCGGAAAAGTCGCGGGGTAGGCCTGAAATGGCCTGCAGCGCAGCAGAAACCACCTCCTGATCGGTCGATTTGTTAAATAACCACGCGAGAGCGGTTGCGTCTATTGCATCGTCAAATGTCGCCACAGATACTCTTGATTCTCATTCAATTGCGATACTGGAGCGGCGATTAGGAACAGACCTTGCATCATATATGGTTTTGGCGGGTTCCTTAGACGGTTCCCGGCGACTTGAATACGCGAAAATGGGTGGGGGAGGAGCCGGGCGATCCGGAGACATCCATATACGTAGCCGATCCGTGATGGGGTGCTGGTAAGGGCATTCAGGGTAGAAAAGCGGTACAGCGATGGATGCAAAATAGAATGTATATGCGAAGGCCACGATAATCCAAGTAGCAAGGGAAATGGCGAGGTCAATCGACCATAGCAAAACTACGAGTCCTGCAAAGAACAGGAGAAGCGCGACATGGAGCAAGAGCGGAAGGCGCATTGATAATCTCAGGGACATGCCAAGCCTCCAGATGCATAAAACGTGCCTGGCGTTGGCGTGCACGGTGCCGAGGAGAGCCAGAGACATTGGGAAGGTAAGCCTGGAGCCATTGCTTGGCGAGCATGGATATCAAAGCGGTGGAAAGGCTGCAAGCCAAAGCAGAAAACCACAGGCCGTTAACCCAGTGAATTTCACGGTTAGTTGATTGTGGTCCATCCGATAGTGAGGAAAGATCTGTGCCGTCGGACTGTAGTGCTATGAGTTTGACGAGGAGAACGTTGGTGGTATCTGCGGCCGCCGGAAGCATAAGTTGATACGATTGGATAATAAACGTCGTCAGAACGGCTGAGAAGAGACCAGTCTGAAGAGGAATTTGATATTAGACGTGTCGCTTTTTCATGGTAGAACTTACGAAGACTTGTTAGAGTTGAAGATTTCAGTGGGTTGGTTTCTTGATTCGAAGATTCAAGCTTACCAAGTAAGACGTCGATACTGCGAGACCAACCCTCCGTCATTAGCGTATCAGCCTTGTGGGCCTCATCATTGTATATTTGCCAGACGCGGGCATTTGGGGATGTCTCCTCGCCAGTTTCATCTCTCGTTCCATCCTTTTCCGATTTTACTTGTGAAGGTCCCGGTGCCGGAACCTTGGTATTGTCCGTCGGACCCTGCTGTTCAAATTGGTTGCTGTTGAGCCGCCAATTAGGAGTTGCGCGCTCACATTGGTCGTTCCATGACCAAATAGGATCTCCACCGTCCTTCCAGGCCTTGCTCTTGACTGTGACCGTGAGACGGGAGCTTCCAAGCTCTCCGGGTACGCGAACCGCGGTTGTTTATAGCGGCTAGCAACCGGAGTTGGTGCACGCGACGCGACAGGGCTTTTGAAAGAACTGCGCTGGAATTCAAGCATGTCCGGTCGTCCGACGAGTGTGAACAGATATCAGGCTGACTCGGAGTGACAGGAAATTCCATTGGCGAGTTCGACTGATCATAATCATCCATCACAGCGTCAACACTTTGAGCCAACTTTGAGCGGTCCCCAAAAGATTGGTTACAGTGGGATTTGAGTGGATTTCAAGTCTGGGGATACAAGAGGTGGATTCCAGGCGAAGGTTAGAACCAAGTCAGTGCAGTTTTCGGCCCGACAAACCGGAGGCACTGAATTCTGTGTTTGGTCCAAGACCCCGAAACAAGGAAAACAAAACACGAGCATATAACTTTCCTCACCGTTTAACCTTCTCGCTCGACGGGTTTCTTGACGTGTTATCATGTCCTCGTCGTCGTCGGCGGCCACGGGGAATGATTCCCGCTCCTCCTCGCCGCATACTCCAGAACCCTCAGATTCACTGGACGGGGTAGTCATTCACGGCGACTTCGACATAGGCGCATGGTACCAGTCGGATACTGATGCTCTTCTGTCGCCGCAAACCTCGTGGCAGCTGGATCCTGCTCTCCAAATGACCTCTCATAAATGCGAAGAGGAAGAGCAAATCCTTCACCTAGACGACTTGATTCAGCAAAACGCGTACGACGAGTGCGCAAAACCTTATTCTTCGCGATTTGTTTCTTACCCTCCAAAAAGCTCTCCTTCCTCCCTCTTCAACTCACCAGACCCCTCGTCAACAACTGAACTCGCTTTTGCACAGGCGACCTTCGTTGCCTCGAATCCTTCGAGCTTTCATCCAAGTAGCCATTTTGCTAGTCGCAATGATCGCGGCTCCGCCACCAAAGCCGTCCCGCCTCCTGCCTCTCTTCCACGCAAACTGGACCCGTCGATGAATCTCAAGGTCGTCTATCCGCCTAAAGAGTCGTGTTATAAGTGCGCAGCAGCAACCCCCTGAAAGTATCGACGCTGACCCCCCATCCCAGTCTTCCCATAATGTTCCCTAGTTTACCTGACGCAGGCACAAAGTCTCGCGTCGAGACGCAGGTCCGCGTCACTGTCGACCTGGCAGATTCCAGCTCATCCTCCGACCCTGCTAAATATGACCGAGTGGGTTCGTGGAAGTGGCTACAGCTGCCCCGCGGCACGGCCACCAAACGGAGAACACGGAAACAAGGGAAAATAGGTGTGTGTACCCTCCCCAAAAACTTGACTATTTTAACGTGAGAGATCAGACCCAGATCCCCATGATATTCTTCATCTTACCGCCACCGTGACATGTGCGTCCCCGCCTCACAACCGTGTCTATAGTTGCACTAGCTGCCAAACTCGTGAGGTCGGCTCTCCTCTGTGTTCTTTATGTTCCTGTTACTTATAAATGAAATAATAGGCCAAACGGGTAGCAAAGAAGTTGGCAGCTCGAGTGAGACCCGCACGGTCCGACTCGGATTCTGGCGATGACCCCGCCACCAAATCGTCAAAGGGGAAACAACAGGAAGACACAACAAGCATCATTCAGTTCAACTGCTCGGAGGTCCAAGACTTTTCTAGCGGTTCTGTCGTCCTTCCGCTCCGAATAACCTGTTACTGTCGGCATCATCGGGAGAAAGTTGGCTTTCATGTCCATCTTGTTATGATGGACCACAATGGGCGGATTGTTGGGGCTGGGACCTCGAAGCCGATCATGATAACAGACGATCACAAAACGCCAACGGCGAAACTCGATCTGACGACTGGATTGTCCAGTATGGATTTAGAATGGTCAAGAGACGCGACGACGGTGGAAACCAAACCCGACGTGCGTGCGCCGTCTAAGCGCAAGAAAGACGCATCTGCCCCTGCTGGCGGCAAGAAGCGGGCCAAACCGTACGACGTTGTGTCGAAACCAGGCCGACGCTCACGAGAAGCTAGTGTTGGCGACAGTCACCCTTCTCCGTCGAGCTCATACGGAGATACGAGGTCCCCTACCCCGAACCTTGTCGGCCCAACAGTGCAACCTTCGTCACTGGAATCCGACTCGTCTGCCGATGTTCCCGCCACTCCTCCCGATATGCCTGACATTTCTATGCTGGCGGCAGAGACACAACCAGAACCTCCTTCCTGTCTGCCCTTTTCCTCTTCGTCGGCTGCTACTATTATGCAGCATCCCATGCCATTCGTTTTTTTCGATGCTATCCGACCATCTCAATCTCTTACTCTTCCTGTTCCTACCATACATCGCCTCATTCCGAACTCCGGCCCTACCCACGGCGGAACCGAGGTTACTATACTTGGTGCCAATTTCACCCAGCTCTTCAACTCGATTGCATTTTTGGTGACGTTGTTGCTGGATCAACGCAGCGCTGGAGTGACAATACTCTCGTGTGCATTCTACCCCCGCGAGCGACACCCGGTGTCGTAGAAGTGTGGTTCAACAACTTTGCGAAAATGAATGAATCGTCCAATCCTTCGACCTCACTCTTTACCTACTCCGATGAGTCCGACAGGGCATTGTGAGTCTTCCTTTCTATTGCGTGAACTTCCGTTAATCAACTGCGTTTAGGATGGAACTAGCACTACAAGTCGTAGGCTTGAAAATGACAGGCAAGATCGAGGATGCAAAGAACGTGGCCATGCGGATTGTTGGAAACGTGGGCGAGGGTTCTGGAATGCAGAACGATACCACCAACACCAATAGCACCGACATGATGCAGGTAACGTCAGCCGCTCGGACCCTTCGCCCTCTTCTCCTTGGTCAGACCGCAGAGAATGAAGATTTCGAAACCCGGATAATCAGGTTCCTCTCCATTCTCGAGGCTCCAGTCGACCTTCCCAGTTCCCGCTCCATTCCCTTGAGCCGCGCAATATCTACCCCGCACCCAGTGGACAGACACTATTACATTTGGCCTCCTTCCTCGGTTTCGACGCGCTCGTCGGCTTTTTGGTCAATCGCGGGGCAGACCTTGATGCTCGCGACCGAAATGGATATACCCCTCTCCATTTCGCGGCCATTTCAGACTCAAGTGCCTGCGTGGCGACGTTGCTTCGCGCCGGTGCCGATCTCGAAATTGTCAACGCGCTTGGCAAAACTCCTCAGGAGGTGGCTGTCTGTCCAGGAGTGTTCAACGTTGATTCTGAATCCATTGGCATTCCTTCTCCGGAGGTGTCTGGTGACGACGACGAGGCTCACTGGGGTGATGTAGAGGCGGATTCCGACGACAGTCTCCCAAGAAATCCTCGGCGTCTCGTGAACCGTCGGATATCTCGGCGGACCACCGCGTCAGGGAAACACACGCCTCGGCGCGTTATCACTCCTCGGTCGTCAACACCCTCTCTCGCTAAACCGCCGGAACTCCCTGCGCCACCAATGGACGATGAGAAGCAGGCTGCCACATTTCTTGCGTTGATTCAACGGACCCTTGCTCAGCTTCCTGCGCCGCAGCTTCGCAATCTCCCGGGGCTCCCTCAACTGCCCGAGATACCTGCGGTGCCCTGGGCGCGCTGCCGCAGCTCCCCATGGTCTTCCCTGTATTAGTCCCGTGGCCCGCCTTTTGGGCGGCGACGCACCCGGCGCCGAACCGCGTGAAGGCGACGATGAGACTAAGGGTCTCAGCGCTGTCTCCCTCCGCGCTGCGCAAGAGCTGCGTGGTACCTGGGAAGCATGGGAGAAGTGGCTTGCGCTTGCGATTGCTGGGTCGGCGCGGCAACCTGAGGAGGCTCCGCCGATGTACACTCCTAGGGAAACAGCACCTGAACCGTCTCCACCGTCGGAGCCTGGGGATACGGATGTTACTGTAGAGAACATTGCCAGCCCAGAACGACAGCAGGAAATGCCACCCTTCAGCCGGCACATAAGTCGCGATTCGCCTCCGGCTGTAACCGAGCAGGAGGTCAACGCATTTGGTTATGTACCCGCTGAGGCGCCTAAAAAACGTATGTCCCGCAATCCACTGTTTCCAGCCGTTACTAATGTTCGCCCGCGCAGACGACCGGATGCTTCTGTTTTTCTGGCTCCCGATACTGCTGAGTGCGTTCGCTTTTTCGTTTCCTCGTGCGCGCCGCCTGACTTTGTTCTTTAGTTTCTCTGATGTGGATGGTGCACACGGGACTGCGATTAGCATTCCACACGCTGAAAGCGGCTATCCCGCTTAAGATGGGGCTTCGGACCTGAGTACTGTAGTTTTGTATTCTGTATTGCTACCGGATAGACTTTTCTTGTTATATTAGCGGAATTTATTGACTACTTCCAGATCGTCTCGTTATTGCGGGAGGATAAGCGCAGTGGATAGTAGTCCATAGAATAAAAGGACTGGATTTCCTTTCCATCAATAAAACACGTGATCGCGATTCCTCTTAATTAACGTGACGCCCCTTTTTCACGAACCACCATGAGCCCACGCAAGAAAGTCGCGAACTCCACTCGCGGTCGTAAATCTCTTCGTCTCAAAGGAAACGGACCACTTCTAGATCTTCCCCTCGATATTTTGCTTGAGGGAAGTCTTTTTTATGGGCTTTCTGGCGGTATAGCAATTATTGAACTCGGAATCGTGCAGATACTCAAGATAGTTCATCCACTCGACCTCTTGTATTTATCCAGGACTAACAAGGCTCTACGCGAATTTCTTCTTGATCGCACCAGCGTTTCCATCTGGCGCGGGTCCTTGGAGCTCGTCGAAGGCTCCCCGCCGCAATGTCCGCCGTACACCAACGAGGTGCAGTGGACGCGTTTGCTTTTTGAAGAAGTATGCCATGTATGTTCCGTGAACGTTTCCCGTGTTTTCTCCCACCTCAAGCCCTTGGAAGGTCTGTTGTTCGACATTAGAGCATGACTTCTCATTCGATCCGATTTGGTGGGAGTTCGGCGCCAGATATTGCAGCGAATGCTGCCCGGATCAGTGCGAATGATTTGGTTTTATTGATTATATTTTTACTCTACCCCATAGGGTCGTAAAAAAACTTCCCAAAAAACTTACGCAGGACTTCACCGTCAACGTATGGAAGGAAGTATTCCCTCGCTGCGACGGTCCACCTCCCTCTGTTCATGTTTTCTCGTCTTCTCACGTTATAAATCAAGGATGGTACCTCGCGACGGGTGTCAACGAGTTTATGGAGAAATACTCAGCTGCGAATGCAACGAAAAGCAGGACAACACTCATTCAAGAGCGTCGAAATCAAACAAAGGTCATAACAGATGTCGGTGTTCTTCAACACTTGATACTATATTTATTCATCGACTCTAGCATGCTCAGATTTGTAGACCATGGATGAAACGCATCGTCACAGCTCGGGGGGCTGCGCTCCAGGAGGTAAAAAATGCTAGATGGACAGCGTGAGTTGCCGTGCTACACGACTTCCGGTCTGCAGCATCACCGACTTGGTTCACCAGCATCAAAGCCAAATTCCGTGAGGCTGGCTGGCGAGATGGCCTCATCATGCGATGCATCTCTGGATGGAAATGGAACCACGATCTAGTAAACATTCCAAAACTGCTTAGCGACGCAGGTAACCCATTCCAACTGAAAGAAAGCTCCAACATTTGACACATACTTGAGAATGGAACAGAATTGGACATAAACTTAACAAAGAGGTTGAAGATGCAGTCAGGGGCTCGGTAATGTCTGACCGGTTTCGGACCCTCAGTCTGGCGTTGCCAAACCTCGCCAGCCTCACCGAGCACCTCGCATTTTCACCGAGGATGATAGATGTCGCGCTTTTGCCCGATGTTCGCGCCATTCTGGAAGGCGACCTCAAATTGGAGATCACAGCCGACGACCTCAAGGCTGCACTCCAGCCCAAGCTACCAGGACTCCTTGAGGCATGGTCCAGTGCCTTCGAGACACAGCTTCGAGATCACACTCGTACCGTCCTTAACTTGCCTTCCGACAACACTATGGACCCCTTTGAATACGCGCTTGCGTACTTTGTCTGTGACAACAAGTGCTGTCAAGGCCATTTCACGGGCAAAAGGAAGCCGTGTCGTGCAGTGTGCTACAGATGGGACGCCGATGACACCTACGAGGACCAGGCAATCAAGGCTTTTAGTCGCAAACCATGCACCGTGGACGACATGTTTAGCCTCACACCAGCCCTCACGGTGCTAGAGGATGTCGTTAAACATTACAAGAAAGATCCACAAAACACGACGTGCAAAGAAATGGACGCGGCGCCAGGAAAGCTCTGGTGTATGCGTTGCGTAATGAAGAATCAGCCAACGGGCTGGAGAGATGCGGTGCGTTGTTGTTTTCTTCACTACGTATAAAGCTGAATAAGGTAATTTTTCAGGTAGCGCATAGCATGGAGTTTCACGACAAGTGGACATCCCTTCGAGCACGCTGGGAAGTGGAAATTGAAGATTGATCGAGAATTATCCAGAATATCCGCTATTGATCGACGTATGTACAGAAAAAATGCAATACCTACCAAGTGGGTTCAGTACGCCTCTGTTGGCTCACTCTTGAGATCCTAGCCTGAGGCCCATCCAGCGCAATGAGCAATTGGCGCCTCGTGTCGGCTTTGTCTCTGCGAGGACCGCAATCATGAAGGAAATCAGCTTCTCTCACTCCACAATATCCGTCAGCGATGTTTCCGCTGCGCGACGTTCAACGCATTCGGTCGCTGGACGCCTACGGAAGGTTTTGGGGAGAACATTGCCGCTGACGAACACTCTGTTAGATGGCCGATCAACGATAGTTGATCGTAACGGCGATCAATATTTGTAGCGTATCACACCTCAAGACCGACCTGCTCATTTCCAGCGTTCAACTTCCAATGACCTTGTTGGGATTCATGGGTACTACGTATACTTCAAGTTTCTTTGGCCGCCAACAACAGCCGACTCAGCCCCCAATTGAATAGTCTTCAACTGTTTCCTTTACTCACCGCTTGCGTACAATGCTGTCTCCCGTTCGGGCCCGGCTCAATACAGTTCGTCGTTGCTTGCCAAATATTTCCGCTATCCTTTGTCATGCTGGGATCAGTCCGGGCTCCGGCGGGAATCTGTCATTGCCGCCGGATCCGATGCCTAGCCTTTGGTGTCCTAGGAAAAAACTCATTTGTTGCTTTACCCCTCGCCGCAAAATGCATAACTTCACACCAACAAACAGATAAAGTTGATAGCCCGGCAAAATCTTGCTCGATTACCCTCGCTGGGAATTGAACACTAGTACTTGGGAGCGAGAATATACCTTCTTTGATAGTTTCTCTGGCTGCTCCGGATAGAAAAACTACGCATCAATGCGTTTTTTTCTTTCAGTTCACCGGGTGATTGTTCGGTAAACCGGAACTCGACCATTACTTAGCTGCTTGCTCAATATCTCGGTTGTCCTAGGGTCGCGGTTAAACGGTTAAACTGGCCTCTGTCACGGTTCAGCCACTAGATATAATTTCTCTGGTCTTTGTCGCAAAATGTATCCTTGCTATATTCTACCATGATTCTTGCATCTCTCTTGCAAACAGCTGTTTTTCTCGTCTGCGTTCGCGTCGTGAACTCTGCAGCTGCTCCAGTCGTCGATTTGGGCTACGCCCAGTACCAAGGAGTTGTCGACACAAAGCTCAATATCACCGCCTTCAGAGGTATCCGTTACGCCACGCCGCCAACTGGTAAGCACTAGAGTTCAACCCTACCCAAGAATGCACAGTTAAGTTCTCGCAAGGATCTCTACGATTCAAAGCGCCTGCTCCGCCGCCCAAGGTCTCTGGAACCCAGCAGGCGTTCAATGACCCTCCGCAGTGCTATCAAGGGGTGTTCGGCGCATCCTCTACCAACCCACTGACCGCCCGAGATGTTGAGCAGACCGAGGACTGCCTCTTCCTAAGGTCCTTGCCGCATTTGCTTTTCAAGTCGAAATCCCTGAAATGACAACTTCAGCGTTTATTCCCCCCCTGTAAATTCTACGGAGCTTTTGCCGACGATTGTCTGGATCCACGGCGGGGGGTGATCACTTTATTTATCGTGTTGTGAGCAGCCACTTATAGCCGGCGTCAAATTTGTAGATATGCCCTCGGTTCTGCGAGCCAGTACGACGGCGCCGACCTCGTCCAAGAGTCGAACAATCAAGTTGTTGCCGTTGTGATTCAGTACCGACTTGGATTATTCGGTAAACACTCTTTTGGAACGTCAGAGTGCGACTTAATTTTTACAAGGATTTCTCGCGGGCCAAGAAATGAAAGACGGTGGTGCTCTCAATGCTGGCTTGCGTATGTCCTACTTTTGTCTTATCCGCTGATGTTGCTGATCTGCAGGACAGTCGATCAAGAATTTGCCCTACGTTGGGTTAATAAGAATGTGCGCTACTCTCGCGCATTCTGGTAGAACAACAAATCTCATATACTTATTTCCACAGATCCATAAATTTGGGTGAGTTGAGTACCACAGCACGTTGACCTCGACCTCAGAGGCTCCCAGCGGTGATCCCAATAAAGTGACAATTTGGGGACAGAGCGCAGGTACACTTACTCTTATATTTACCGGAAAATCGCAAAGCTCATTTGGCAATCTCTTACTAGGCGCGGGATCTGCCATTCAGCATTTAGTTGCCAACGGCGGAAAAACAAGCCCCAAGCTCTTCCGGGCAGTGATTACCAGCTCGACCTTCATGCCTTCCCAATATCATTACAACAGCAGTATCCCACAAGTAGGCGCCCTTGATCCTTCTCTTATTTGGGCTGACTTTTTTTCCAGACCCTATTCAACGAAGTTGCGGGCCGAGCAGGGTATGCGCTCTTCTGAAAGTTGGATTATGTCGTTTAATGCATTGTCCTAGCTGCACCGGCACCAAACCCTTGGATTGTCTGCGCGCAGTCGACAGCGCGACAATAGAGAGGTTGCGCACAAGCCATATGAGCCATCTGATGGCTTTTTTGCTGTGCGCAAACGTATGGCTAATGGCTCGTATGGCTTTGCACATCCCTGATGACTTTTGTTCATAAATGACGCCCATTGTAGTACATGTTCATGCATTACTCCAAATCCACTTCGAGCTCTAAATATTTCCTAACTCAAGACAAAAAGGCTGGAATGTATGATTTTGGGTTCAAGTTGGCGCCTGGCCACCGAAGCTCGACGGCAACTGAAATTTAGAGATGATACATGGCCAAAATGAAGGCTAGAATGATCAAATGAAACACAGTTTCATACGTTATATGAGCCATTAGCCATATGGTGCGCACAGCAAAAAAGCCACCAGATGGCTCGTATGGCTTGTGCGCAACCAGGTTAATGGAAGACATTAATTTAAACTTAATGCTGGCCAGCTTTTACGACACGTTTTCATTCGCCCCCGTCGTCGACGGCTCGTTTATAACGCAGAGCCCGACGGACGCCCTTCTTCAAGGCAAAGTGAACGAGGTAAGAAAAATTCGGTTGTTGGGACTTGGGAGAATCAAGTTTTCTTAATCCGGATGAAACAGGCCATTGTACTCTCCGTGACCAACACCAACGAAGGGCCTCTGTTCGTCAACCAGACCGCGGAGTACAACGTCACAGAGTTTGTCCGAAACCTCTTCCCGCTCTTTGGAGTCGTGGAGAGCACTGCTGCGGCGTCCATCTATGAATCGCTGGGGTCTCCACTCAACCAGGTCAACGCAATCCTAGGAGAATGTCAGGCTTTCTTACAAACCTTAGCGGCGATATATGAAAGACTAACTCGCATCACAGCGATATACAAGTGCCCTACATATCCCCTGCTTGATGCCTTTCCTGGGCGGTCGTACAAGGTTGCCATATTTTTTGCCCCATACTGAGGCATAATATTCTTTTACACTTCCCAGGCTGAATACGCCATCGCTCCAGCCTGGCATGGCCAAGACGTGATCAATTATTTCCCCTCTTTCACTGCATTCAACGCAAGCCTCATCTACAACAACACCGCCTTCATCAACGCCTTTTCGCAGGGCTTTATATCGTTCGCGGTGAATCTTGACCCCAATGCCAAATTGCGTCCAAGCATCACCCCTGTGTGGCACAAGTGGTCGCGCGCGGCGGAGACGGAGATGGTGTTCAACGAGACGGAGCTCGGCGCGCCCCACATTGCGCCGGCTAACACGTCGAGTGCGCTGTTGGAGAGATGCGAGTAAGTCGTTCGTTTAATTGTGTCAATCAACGACTCATAAACCCCGCGCAGGTTTTGGAAGAGTATGCGCCATCTTATCGGACAATAGTGGTTTGGGGCGGATGAATGGTTCTTGACGCTCTAACAGGTGTCTCTGAAAAGCTACCTGATCTGATACACCCCTGACTTTCCGACCCAAAACTATGCCGGTGTCCATTATTGTATTTAGAGTCTTGATTGAATTGACTGGGAATAATAAATAAATCCCTACTCATCCGTTCGTCTCAGTAATTGAACAAGTGGACATCCCTGCGAGCACACTGGGAGTTATATCGAGACAGTGATTTATTTTGAACATTATGAAGTAAAAATCGCCAGTGTACAGTAGTGTAACAAAATTAGTACGTTACGTTCACGCGTTTGTTGTCGAACTCGCTCCATCGGCGGGTGAGTGCATCGACAACGAAATGCGCAGCGTCCTTTCTCGACAGCCCGTATCCGCCCAGCTCTTGTTCACTGACACGATAGCTCCTTCCTTTCCACCCCGACTCAACTTTATCTGCTTGGCAATCTCCATCTGTTAAGAATCCCGCTCGAATGACAAGGGCGTGTTGGAGTGTTCCGGGGGCCGGCAGACCCTTCCGTTGCATCCAGTCTTCGCCCATGATGTCAGTTGTCGGCTCGCTATCGGTTTTGGGATTCCAGGGCCATCCGGCGCAATAAGCAACGACGCGCTCCATGCCGACTTTGTCTCTGTGCGGGCCTGCGATCATGGAGTACAAAGGTTTCATCGGGAGAGGAAGGGCGGCGTGCGCGACAGGAGTGAGTCCAATGGATGAGAGTACCACGATCTTTGGCTGTGGAGCATCCGTATATGTAGGCATCGTGCAGAGGACGCTCAAAATGCATTGAGTGCAGAGATTGTGGGGTTTGATCACGAAACCCTTGACGAGACTAAATGATGGAGTTCCGCCTATGTAGCAAGCCAGTGAGCGGACGGAGTCGAGTATGGATCATGAAGACGGCATACCAACGGTGAAGATAACAGCATCGACAACCCCGGCCTCATTCCAAGCGCGTTGAGTGTCGGCTTCGACGGAAGCATCACCCTTCAACAATCGTGCATGGCCGGACGCCACGTATTTCTGGATGGTTGCATCGCCATCGAAAACAGAGGGCGACCTGAGAAGAAAAGTCACAGTCGCGCCTTGCTCTACACCGGAAATTTAGCAATCCATAGGGTTAATTAGCATTCATCGAGGAGCTCACCAAGAAGGCGGATTGCAGCAAAGTAGCCGATATTTCGGGAGGCGCCGAAGGTTAGAATATTGAGAGGTGCCATAGAGAAGAGGGTGGGTGGTCGAACATAGTCGAGAACACTCTCCTTTATATGTTGCCCAGTACAGTCTCAGACTAAAAACCTATCGGCACTGCGCAGCGTCCGCAGGTGCGTTCTGAACGCACCTGCGTTCGCTGCGCTCTACTCCACCGCTTCACGCGTACGATCGGCATGTAATATTGTGATTTGCTGCCTGAGGGCCTGCAGCGGCGCAGCCTTCCGCAGGATATATTCAATCACAACCGGCGAAGTCGACTCAGTCATTCGATTGGATGGCTGTGGTCTAATGACTGAGTCGACTTCGCCGGTTGTGGTCTGCTGTGGTCTGCTATCGCTCGGCTACGATAGCGGCGTGATCCCGTTTGAGTTCCGTGTGATCCTTTGCACCGAGGACATCCCACGCTTCCGCACCAGTATTCAACATCGGCTCAAAAGTAGGGTCTTGTTTATTAGTTCTGAGGGTATTATAAACCGTTTTTTGAGTTTGGTTTATAAACAGGCCGTTTATAAACGTGTTTATAAACCACCCACCAAAATTGCTTCCAGAGGGGCTGGAAAGTGGTTCACAGCAGATTTTTCGCCCCCAGACAGCAAGGGGAAACAATTGCGAGCGATTCTTCTTTTCCTCACCGAAAGATCGTTCAGAAACGCACTGACTCAAGATTTCGGAACCGCCTTGACGTCACAAATGGCGCTTTCACGTAGACAAGGTGGTTTCTACCTTTGAACATTTCTTTGCACTGCAAATCAGGCGATTTGGTGGGCAGAATGTGATATTTCATCCCATTTTTTTGGGCCTGACACACCTTGCACACACATTCCAGAGGTTCCCACGCCATTTAAAAACAGACCTTTTGGCCCGACACATTTATAAACTGGTTTATAAACCGCTGTTTATAAACCAGTTTATAAACGAGGCTAATAAACAAGACCCTACTCAAAAGCCAAAGATTGCTGTGCCCCATGCGCGAAAAAAAAAGTTACAAGTCGCTGGACTGTATGGGCAGGGCTCTGCCAATGTGGCCACCCACCATTGACGCCGGCGAGAAGCTGCACGCTGCAGAAGCGTCATTGTGCACTTAGCACAGCGGGCCCTTCAAGGTAGCAGAAACATACCTGAAACATAGAGAGTGTTTTAAAGTCAGTTATAATAGGTTATAATCTATGCATACTTTGTAACAGATGTCGCGCAAATGGAAAAGTGAAACCAAAATCCGCCGCATACTTACGCAGTATGGGCCATGAATTTGCACCCATAGTGCGTGTGCGGTTGGATATATGGATGGTTCCAAATTGTCATGTGTGCAAGTATGAGCCATGCACAGTTTAGCATGCACAAGCCCCGGCACACCAGTTGTGCATGGAAGGCAAAGTATCGGACATCCATGGATAATTATTTCACAAGGAAAAAATATAACAAAAGAAACATACCTCCCGGGAGGGACAATTTGTGCAGTGTGCCGCCAACATCGCCGATGTATTCGGGTGCAAACGGCAGAATCGATACAACAAAAAATGATAGGGTGTATCCTAATGGTGTGGGTAATAAGATGGTTCGCCTCAAAAGACAAAGAAGTAAATGAGAAAAGCTTGCCTTAGTGCCCTGCAATTTTTGGTGGAGGTCGTCGCTGCCGGCGGCGACACCGACATATTGTGAGGTATATCAGTGGTTTCTATGCACTTGAACGAAGGGGTGGATCCACACCGTGCGGGCAGTATGTTTGTTCATGTGTGAAAAGACAAAGAAGTATGTGAGAGATACTCACTCTACTGCTGGACAGTTTTTTTTTTTTTTTTTGCTGCGTTGATGCCGACGTGTTCCGGGGCGCAAGAACCATATTAACATGGCTCTAAGGTCACTAGAAATCGTTGAAAACAAATGACCGAGATCTGAGTGACATACCAATACTTTGCTTGGGGACATGCACCTGCGTGCTGTGGCCGCGGTGCATCAATAAATATTAAGCCATGCATGGTACAAAGCAGAGGTCAGTAGTAAATGGATGATGAAATGACGCACCTATGCACCTGTTATATAAGTCTGCACCCACCACACCTTTGCAACATTATAGGCAGCTTGGAGTGTAATTTGCTGCACAATAAATCCGTGGCCAATGAAAGGGTATTGTCAGAGGCGCAATTGAAGCTCCAAACAGGTATATTTAGGATGAGAAAGCAGAGTTCTGTGCGAAGTTTTCCTCCAATAACTTGAAATTATTGAGGGCGTGGTTTGGCAGTAAAACTGAGTACTAAATCCGAGGTGATGTTCGTTGATTCCAGGATTTCTGTGTATTTCCTAGGGTTTTCTGGCACTGCTTGGACGGTCGAACCTCAGGTGAGCGAAGGGGGAGAAGAAATGCGACCGTGACGCGACCAGCAAGCGCGCTGGCAGGTTACGAGAAAGCTAAAATTATCTAGTCTCGTAAACCAGACTTTATACCGGGGCGACCGAGAAGACAATCGTTCTCGGTGACCTATATAAAGTCTGGGCTTTACTCGACCATCAGTGATGCTGAGCTCCAAAATGTGTGATTGAAGCCATGTTCAAGCGGTCCCCTTTGGGTCAGTGCAAATTTGTCGCGTCGCCTTCGTCTTCCCTCTGGCCGCTACCTCCCTCCCACAACCTGTAATCCATGCAATAAACTAAAGAGGATCTTGATGGATGGATTAGTCGTGTCGGACGCACTCTTTCTGACCGTCAACCAGAGAGAATGGCTGGATATCATCCTGACGCACCGCTGCAAAGTCCGACCGTTCCTGCTGGACCTAGAAATGGAAATTGCGTGAGGGAAGGACTTCTGGTGTATAATTGAGATGGGAATGGGCAAGACCGTTGTTCTGCAAGCTGGTGCTATTGCTGCAGGCCACGAGGAGAATGCGGGATCTGCTTAATTATTGTCCCCACAAAAGTTCTTGTGGAGCAGCAGGCGCATAACAGGGAGTTTTTATTATTTCTTAGGACTAAATTCAAGCCATTCCAAGCCGAGGTGGCATGAAAGTAATTAAGTAGATGGCGCTTTGGCCTAAAGGGGAGAGTTGCGGTAGCCGTCGGATCACTCATTTTCAAACTCAGCATCATTGATGGTCGAGTCTCAGAGGTACCCCCCATCAAATCCTAGACTAAAAATTATCTTGATTCTGATTGCGCTTTCGGCTTTATCCCCGAGCTCGATATCCCTTGGTAGGTACATTTTACACGGCACGGTCCCACTCAGGAACGCCGGTTTCAGGAAGTATCCCAGAGTACTACAGGTAGGGATCCGCTGAAAGCACAATGCTCGCGAAGAAGACCGGCACGTAATGACGCGACGCTTACATTTCTCCTTTTCCTACGCGTTTTTTTTTTAAAAAAAAATTTCCCTCGTTGTTGGGCCTAAATTCGGTATCAATCAAACCGCACCATGAAAGCGCATCTTTTGGTGCTAACCCCATCGCGATTGACCAAGAATTGAACAGTTTTGAAGGCAGTCTTTCCCCAAGAACCGTCAGCCTCCGCAATTACACGGTGTTGCATATCCTAGCCCTCCCCCCCTCATCACGTCATTTAGGGTAGAATTGCTTCGCTTCGCTCGCCACTTCACTCGCAATTAATAAAAAGAAAATCCAATATCTGCCCCGCTTCAATAAACATGTACATGTGGATCGGTGATTTGGAGGGCGGCGGTGCTCCCACTCCTATAACTTTTAAAGAAAACATTCCTCTTGTCTTCTACTCGTCCGATGATCATACTCTCACTTGCAACCAAAATCGGTATGAATCCTACTAAACAAACTCGGCAACCTTGTTTAATCGCCTCACAGCCATAATTATTGTCCTCGCGATTACTACTGTCCTTCTGGTATACCGCTATCGGGTCGCCGACCTCGGAGAAGAGGTCGGAGATGACCACAAGGAGCCTGACTCGCAAGAGATCCACTCTCTCCCAGGAACTCCGAAAAAGCGCTCGGCCGGTAGGAGAAAAAGGCATTCGAAGGCGGTGGCCCCGCCACAGATGTCAGTAAACCTGGTCCCTCTCCGATTCCGATACCATTCGTCCATTTAGTGAGCCGGTTCCACATGAGGAGGCCGACACCACCGTCTCGCTCCCGATGGATATTGTAAAAACCCTCACGGCTCAAGTAAAAACCCTCACGGCTCAAGTAAAAAACCTCACGGCTCAAGTAAAAACCCTCACGGCTCAAGGGAGCTACCTCCTCGGCGTCCACGTCCAATCGATCGGCCCTATCTACGCATCTCTTCTCCTGAAAGGCGTGGCCGCCCACATATTCTGGCACAGTGAAAACCTGTACCCGGTGGAGGTCCAGCTCTCTGTCTCCCAGTTGACTTATCTAAACCACGAGCTCGAACGACTCCACACGGC
The DNA here is from genome assembly GCA_029378395.1 of Mycena leptocephala. Lineage (NCBI taxonomy): Eukaryota > Fungi > Basidiomycota > Agaricomycetes > Agaricales > Mycenaceae > Mycena > Mycena leptocephala. Next base: position 44,409 of record JARJLF010001340.1, read on the forward strand.
CTCGCACGATGCCATGAGCACGGCCCGACAGATTTTTGCCCGTTACCGCTCTGGACCTCCTTCTCAACCACCCCGCAACTATTCTGGCGCAAGAATAACGACAACTTTTCCGAGCCTCCCTCTGCCTCTCCAGCATTCTATTTTAGGGAATGGGCCAAGACAGGCGAAAAATGTTTTTAATGAAAAGGGGCAGCAATTAATTGTCACAAAAGTGCGCAAGAGTCTCTCTGAGCACTCCCATCAAACTGAATCTGTTACTTAGGTAAATCAAGCCTTGAATTCAAGAAACTACGCTGCCCACGAAGCCTCGGCTCAGCAACTAGCTGAGTTTCTGATATCCATACGGGATGATGCCGACCTACATTTTGCTACAACTGGCATATGCAAGCCACATCTGATTGCGGACTTTCACCTGCTCGTGAAGTGCTATCGATTCCTATTCGGGTTCCCGTATACTGCTGTCAACGATGGCACCCAACTTCTGACCAATTGCGCGTGCTCTCCAGATAATCATTGTGGGCAATAATACTAATCTGACATGTTAGCGGGGTCCTTGGAGACGGTAGCTGGCGATTCGGAAAACGAAGAGGAGGTCCAACCTGAAGATTAATTGCTGTGTTTTTGTTGTGAAAGTTCATCAGTGGGTGGTTGTACATGGTTGAGATGGAGATGGTGTTCAACAAGACGGAGCTCGGCGCACCCACATTGTGCGGCTAACACGTCGAGCGCGCTGGAGCTGTGAGTAAGTCGTTTGTTTAATTGTGTCAATCAACAACTCATGAATCCCCGCGCAGGTTTTGGAGGCGTATGCGCCATCTTATCGGACAATAGTGGTTTGGGCGGATGAATGGTTCTTGACGTTCTTACACTCTCCGAAAGCTACGTGATCTGATATGCCGGTGTCCATTATTGTATTTAGAGTCCTGGTTGAATTGACTGGGAATAATAAATAAATCCCTACTCATCCGTCCGTCTCAGTACTAGCAGTCTCAGGCAGGCGTTTGGTCAAGTGGACATTCCTGCGAGCACACTGGGAGATGGCGGTGATTTATTATGATTATGAAGTGAAAAATTCCCAGTGTATAGTACATACTAGTGTAACAAAATGCAAAGTATTAGTACGTTACGTTCACGCGTTTGCTGTCGAACTCGCTCCATCGGCGGGTGAGTGCATCGACAACGAAATGCGCAGCGTCCTTTCTCGACAGCGAGTATCCGCCCAGCTCTTGTTCACTGACACGATAGCTCTTTCCTTTCCCCGTCGACTCAACTTTATCTGCTACGCAGACTCCATCTGTTAAGAATCCCGCTCGAATGACAAGGGCGTGTTGGAGTGTTCCGGGGGCCGGCAGACCCTTCCGTTGCATCCAGTCTTCGCCCATTATGTCAGTTGTCGGCTCGCTATCGGTTTTGGGATTCCAAGGCCATCCGGCGCAATAAGCAATGACGCGCTCCATGCCGACTTTGTCTCTGTGCGGGCCCGCGATCATGGAGTACAAAGGTTTCATCGGGAGAGGAAGGGCGGCGTGCGCGGCAGGAGTGAGTCCAGTGGATGAGAGTACCACGATCTTTGGCTGTGGGGCGTCCGTATATGTAGGCATCGTGCAGAGGACGCTCAAAATGCATTGAGTGCAGAGATTGTGGGGTTTGATCACAAACCCTTGACAGACTAAATGATGGAGTTCCGCCTATGTAGCAAGCCAGTGAGCGGACGGAGTCAAGTATGGATTATGAAGACGGCATACCGACGGTGAAGATAACAGCATCGACAACCCCGGCCTCGTTCCAAGCGCGTTGAGTGTCGGCTTCGACGGAAGCATCACCCTTCAACAATCGTGCATGGCCGGACGCCACGTATTTCTGGATGGTTGCATCGCCATCGAAAACAGAGGGCGACCTGAGAAGAAAAGTCACAGTCGCGCCTTGCTCTACACCGGAAATTTAGCAATCCATAGGGTTAATTAGTATTCATCGAGGAGCTCACCAAGAAGACGGATTGCAGCAAAGTAACCGATATTTCGGGAGGCGCCGAAGGTTAGAATATTGAGAGGTGCCATAGAGAAGAGGGTGGGTGGTCGAACATAGTCGAGAACTTTCTTTATATGTGCCCAGTACAGTCTCAGACTAAAAAACCTCGCCGTGACTATCGGCACTCCGCAGCGTCCGCAGGGGCGTTCAGCGACGTGTCCGCTGCGCTACCAGCGCGGTCCGCCGCTTTACGCGTACGAACGGCTCTGCCGATTCCGCAGCATGTAATATTGTGATTTCCTGCCTGAGGGCCTGCGGCGGCGCAGCCTCTGAGGATAGTATGCGCGTATTCAATCACATGAAACCGAAGTCGAGTCATTCGATTATGATCAGAGCCGGAGGACTCGGAAGGTTGCAGCCACTAAAATAAATGTCGGGCTTCACTTAAAGCATGTACGTGGTTTGGTAGGTAGTAGGTATATTGGCGGTCCGTTAAGAACAGCGGGCCGTACTACATACACGCGTTGGTATATTGAGTAAGTAGTTCTGTATTGCCGATGAGATTTAGTGGATAATAGACCCCGTTACCCCTGCGCGGGCACCCGGAGAACCACAAAACTCCTCGTCAGCCCATTGAACACGCTCCCAAATATAAACGCGACCAACGAGCAGGTGAAGATAATGACGTTGTATGGCATACTGAAGTCAGGCGTCGCGGGGTCGACGAGCAGCGCGGGGGTGTAGATCCGTCGCTGACTCCCCTGTTCCTGTGTCTGCATCGTTTTGCGTTCACTCGGCCATCCGGCCGATGAGTATGAACGCCATCGTCCGGTCGAGGAACTGTTCCCTGGAGACGCAGGCAACAAGACAACCACTGCACCGGGCAGATCCCACCCACGCTGGGCGTCTGGCGGGTGCTCGGTATAGCGCAGGAATGCACGCCCCACGTCGACGCGCAGCGAAACCGTGCTACGTGCGGGGAGCGACAGGACAGCCTCGAGCGTCGCCGCACGGCCGTGGGGCACTGGTGCGGTGTACGAGATATCCTGAAGCAGGTCCGCTGCGAGAATGCAGTCAGCCAGTCCAAGTGATTACCAGAACGAGAGAGAACTAGATGAACCCACGTCGCAAAACACCGTCAACGCTCAGCTTGAGGGTGTGGAGGTACAGATACACGATCCATGGCAGCGTCTCGAGGTACGCTACGCGCACGGCCGTTGCACCGGCGTTTGTGATCGAAACAGCAAGCGAACCATGGTCCTGAGCGGCGCCGTGCAGCATGCGGCGCACAGAAAGCGGGGCCTGCGCAGCAGGAATCGTCGCTGAGGGGGATTGGTTTGTATTGCTATGACATGATATAAAAGAAACGATGCCGAACCGTGCTGGAAGGGCTCAAGCCAGTGCATGCCGACGTCGAGCGGGAGCGACTCTGCGAGTGGCTGGGTGAGAAAGATTGAACGGGGGGATTTGGGAAAAGGTGGAAACGCACGTTGCGCGAGATCGAAAATCCCGCGGCCGTTCCCGGTCGAGGAGGGCTCAGGACGGATGCTGTACGGCACCCCGGTGGGCAGCGTGACAACAACGCGACTTGACGCGGCGACGGGGCACGCACGGTCAATGGTGCGGTCGAAGAGTGAGGTGAGGGACCAGTCTGCATACGCCCATATTCTCGTCAGTTGTTGATCGGTAAAGTGAGGAGGGACAGAAACCTCGGGTGGTGCCCGTCCGTAGCGGATCTGCAACTGACTGGAAGGTAAGGCGCACCTGCACACCGTCCTCTGGACGCCAGGACACGTGTAGGCCCATGCCGTGCCAGTCCGCATCCAAGAGACGGTGTGGATTCAGCAGTCGCGCGAGGCCCGAGCGCCCCTTGCACGGGAGAAGCTTTAGGAAGGGAGTGAGGTTTTCGGTGCAAACGTGCTCGGATGGTAAGGATGCGTGGCGGAGTGCGTGCGGAAGGGTTTGCGGCCATGCGGGGAGAGCGCCAAGCGGCGTGAAGGCGCGAGTGGGGGAGGTGGTGCGCTGCTCATCAAGGGAGGCGAGAGATGCACAGAAGAGACCCGCAAGCGCATTACGAAGGTCGCGCCATCGCGCATCAACGCCATGTCGTCCGGGTCCGTGCGTGGCAGGTCCACCCTCGGCCATCCACGCCCATAGGGCTGCGCCGGTAGCAACATCCGGTTCTTCGGGGTACCCCCAGCGGTCGTAATTCCATTTTCCCGCGTTTAGCGTGAGATGCAGCTCGGTGACGGCGTACTCGCGCAGAATCTGACCCAGTGCAAGGGGAAAGAGCGTATAATGCTGGGCTGAGTGAGGTCGCAACATGAACGATCAAAAAGCTCTAGAGAACACACAATCGTCCTCAACAGAAAGATTTTGAGGGTTGCGCGGGGTTGCGCCATGAAGAAGAGTGCTGAATTCAAAGCGGGACACGACCCTACCGTCGGGGAGTGCGCGAATCGACAGCTCCTCGTCAAATGTTTCACCAGAAAACGAATGCGAGAGACATGCTAGCGGAAGACAGAGAGTCCACAGAAACCGCGTTTTGCGCATTCAAGATGGTGGTAAGATGCAAGTGCTGGAACCCTAAAGGGGATAAAGCATGTCAATCATCAGTGACGGAGGCACGTGAATGCGTCACACCGTGCAAGACGCCGCGACGCGACTTCGCTTCTATTTCTCACAATTATGGATGAGGAACTCGACGATATGGACATTGAAATGTTCTCAGACGACTCAGAGGAGGATCTGGACAGGTTGGTTCCCGCGAAAATATCTATTTGCCTCCTTATAGGTTTGGCAGCACCCCAAACGCGACGGACTGCATCGAAGAGCTCGTCGCGTCGTTCCTCTTCCAGCTCAGCCGTCCACCCGGCAGTAAACCGCGCGCGAGCTCTGACACCGAGACCGAACCCGAGGATGCGCCAGCGGCCGCTAAACGCACGCCGGTTGAACTGCGGGTTGCCGACCGCCGCGGTGAAGGGTGCGCTCCCAAAACTCACTCAGAAGCGCAGGCATTCAGTGTACCTGCTGCAGTGCGCTTCGCACGATGCGCTTCCCCGCCAAACGCGCCAATGGCAGCGCTCGCCCGTTTGGTGCGCTTGTGGGTGGATATATGCCCGGTATCTAACTTACCACCCTATTCGGACGACAGCGCAGCTCTTCAGGGTGCTGGACCTGACGCACGAGGCTGTAGTGGACGGCGTGCCTGCGACAAAACGGTGGACATTCTTTCGTCGTGTATTATCACTTCGCTTGAACTCTGACGCGAGGCAAAAGGGACATGTATTACAGGGACGTCCCGCTCTTCAAGTCGCAGAAAGTCGTTGACAACGTGCGCCGCTTCCGTCATCTTACCACCTTCGTATCAAATCCAGTGCACAGCTCGTGGACGACCTCGCGGCGACGTTCGAACTGGAGCGCGCTGACCTGAACGTTGTGAGTCTGTCTCAGAAGCCGCGCTTCTCGTCGATTAATTAAACCGAAAATATCAGCGCGCGACCTCCAAGGGCCTTGTCTGCGGCTCAGGCCTGGTCATCCATCTCAATTCAGGCGAGGAGATTCACGCGAACGACACTGAGGTGAGCTCGCGCATGCCACGTAATATAACAGTGACCTCATGCTTTATTGAAGGGCGCGCTCATTCCCGTCGGCGAAGACATCAAGTCGTTCACGGTCGCCGAGGACGTCGATTGGGTTCTGCTGGTCGAGAAGGACGCAAGTCCGACACACATACACCACCTTGTATTCTCTGACCCCAATCGCAGGCCGTGTTTCAGACCCTCTGTCGTGTGCGCCTCGCCTCGCACCCAGGGCTTCCCGGACGCGGGATCATCATCACAGTGCGTATGTATCCGTGCTGCTAGCCGCTCCAGCTGACGGCGTGCGGCATAGGGAAAAGGCTACCCAGACGTTGCAACGCGGCAGCTGGTCGCCACACTGTCCGCCTGCCTTCCCCGCCGCATCCCGCTGCTGGGCGTCGTTGACGGCGATCCCTACGGGCTCGACATCCTCTCTGTGTACAAGTACGGCAGCCGCGCGATGGCGCACGAAGCAGAAAAACTCGCCGCGCCGCGCGTCAAGTACCTTGGGGTGTTTGCGAGCGAGTTGGCGAGGTAGAATTATTTTTCTTCTCTTGTGGTGAAGGAAAATATTAATTGGATTGATGGGCAGCTACGGCGTGGACCGCGACGAGCTACTGCCGATCACGAAGGCCGACGAGAAGAAGGTACGTGCGCGTCCACATCCTCCCGACCCGCGCTGATTTTGGTTGCAGGCGCTGACGATGCTGGGTCGGCCGATACCCGCCAAGTGGAAGTGCGTATCGCAAACCATTGAATATTACAAGTGCCAGCGCTGACCGACGGAGGCAGGAAGGAACTCTCCCACATGTGCACGCGCGGCGCAAGGCGGAGATCGAGGTGCTGGCGAGTGCTACGGCGCCTCGGAGGAACGACCGATGATCATGGCTATGGGGGACACGTCGTCGTCTATGCAGATGAACTCGGTTCCCTCTAGCAGAGCACCAGCAGTGCGTCGGGCGGAGACAATACGCCACCGACAGCCAAGACGGGATACACCTACAGAGTGCGCCTGGTACGGTATCTGGTGGCGAAGATAGGAACTATGTTGAGCGTGCCAAGGCGAGGGATGCCACGGACTGAAGGCTGCACAGACTGTATTATACTCATTGGAACATTGGACGTTATGCATGTAGAAAGGATTGCCGTTGTAAAATACTAAAATCGTTGTCGTACCAGTACAGTCCCAGTCCAACATTGCCGATCGTCACCGCCACTGATGCGCCAACAATTCTTCTGCTCACGTCCACCAGGTCAAGGAAGGTCTCGTTATGGCCGCTACTCCCTTTTCTGCCAGTGTCCGCGCCGTTCTCCTCGAGCAGACTGAAAGAACGAGGCGCAGCTCAAATGCAGAAATAGAACAGCTCATAAAGAATCGGAGTTGAAGATTACCTCGCTCCAATCGCAGATTACCGCTCTCGTCGAACTGTGCGACCGCGAGCGTACCACCGTCGCCGCACTCCGGCATCTCATCGCACCCATTCATACCCTGCCGGTAGAATTGCTGGCCGAGATTTTTCTTCTTACGATTCGCGACGACATGATGCTGCACATCAAGGACGCCTTCCGAATAGCGCATGTCTGTTCAGATTGGAGGCGGGTTGCGAACAGCACCCCGCGACTATGGACCGGCCCTATTGACGTAGACCTCCGAAGTGACGATTTGGAGGAGGTCTATGCCGATGGTTTGAACGCCTGGCTGGCGCGCTCGGCTCCGCTTCCCATTCCCATCTCCCTTCAATATACAGACTGGTCGAAAAATACCAGTTCTTGTATAACAAAAGAGGTGCTGAGAATTGCCTCGCGATTGCGTTCTGTGGGAATTTCAGACCCGATGTCGGTCTCGTTTGTCAGACAACTGGCAGCATGCAGGTTAGACAGCCTTGAAGAGCTCGACCTGGGTGTAATATATGACAAGGAACAAGAAATTTCAGACCCCAACACCATGCTATTATTTAGCACGGTCCCTCGCCTCCGAAAATTGCACATGAACCTGCATCCGAATTCAACGCAGATTGTCATGCCCTGGGCCCAACTCACCGATCTCAACATCATTGACGCCTCCTCCCCTGACACGTACTTGATATCATTGCCCAGTGCACGGGTCTTGTTAAGGCATCTGTTGAAACTATTGGATGGCCCCAGGTTCCCCAAGCCTCTGTCACCCTAAACCACTTGCGGGTTCTGTCTCTCATCTTCTGGAGGACGTCGCTATATTTCATGCCATTCTTAGACTGCCTATCGGCTCCTGCATTGGAGGAGCTGTGTCTGAATTTCGGGACATGCAACGTGGGCGCCAGCCGGCTTCACAGCTTTCCAGCTACGATCGCCAAACATTACCCGACTCGACTTGACCTACTCAAATCTCACATCGGATGACTTAACGACCGCCCTCCTCCACGCACCCTCCCTTACCCACCTAAAATTAGCGTATTGTCCCTATTGCTTTGACGACTCCCTTATCGGTACCCTGCATTTCAGGGACGGCGTACAGCCCCTTTGCCCCCGTTTGCACCATTTGGTTTTGGAGGAGATTATTGATATAGATTCCGAAGACGTCCTGGCGCGTATGATTGCTTCTCGATGGTGGACGGACACGGAACTGGCGGCACATTCGGCCCCGCCTGCTGTTGCTCGCTGGACACTTGTGAAAACGGATTATGACTTCAGTCAACATTGTCTGGATATCTTGAAGGATCTGCCTTCCGATGTCCTGATATGTCTTCCGATGTCCTGATATGAAACTGGTTTTGTTCTTAGGTAATTTTGGTTCTTTGAATGCTTCAGCGAAAATGACCCTCTGCTCCAGTTGTTTGATGTAGTTCAACATCTTTCCCTTGAATTGTGTTCCTTTCATCACCGATAAATTTAATAGGAGCGATTTGGGCTTGAACGGAGAAGGTACGAGGATGGACGACAATCCCAAAGAACGTATACTTTTTGGTCGCACAAGAGTCGCAGCTTCTCCCGCTCGGACTCTTCTGAATTGATGCAGGCTCTGCTCAAAATTTGCGCAAATAAGGCGCGGTAGCCCTCATGACGCTGGGAGAGGTGTTTTCTTTTTCTTTCTCTAACGCAACACAAGTGGTAAAAACCAAAAGAATGTAGTTCGTGATGCCGCACCAAATTGTACACGATTGCATCCTTGTCAAGACGGCGGATGTCCTCCGGGCTCGGATTAATCGGAGTCGGAAATGAACGTGCTGGGGTGGGAGTCTGTTTAAAGAGAATTGCCTGACGAACAAGCGCGTGAGAGTGTTTATACCTTCTCTCATTAGGGGCCGAATATTCCAATGCCTGGACACGCTTTTGATTTTGGTTTGGGGTTTTCTTTGCTCTTGTAGAGGTCACAGACGGCCGGCAAAGCTTTGAACGCTCGTTTCTGCTCAATGTCCACCCAGCACGCTCGCCGCTATTTTGCATTTCAACAGAACATTGAAAGTCAATGGGTCTCTATGGGCCTAAAACTTCACCCAGACCAGAACCTAGCCCACGGTAGATCGAAAATTTGCGCGCGGCCAACGAAGATATGGAAGAGAGCTTGAAAGAGAGTGTTGGTGTTTACGTAACCACTGCATACGAACCGGAGAATTCCGAAATTGAAATTGAACAGGAACGACTTGGAAACCTATCCCTCGCCCTCCAAATCAATGGCATCTGCGCAAACATCTGCGAACCCTTGGTTCTCGAAGCTCACGAAGAAGGCGGCAACGAACATGCACCAGCTCTTAAGGACCTCGGAGGACGAGACGAAGGGGATGGCGCCTATGAAATGGGAGACGTTCCTCAAGGTAGCTCTTCGCACTTGCTGTGATTGAGTACGAAGTTCTTCATCTAACCTCGTCGGCCAGCTTATGCGTGAAATGGGCTTCACATATGATCCTAGCACCGCAGATTCCAGTGTTCGATTCGATCCTCCGAATCCCAACGATGTGGTGAGTGTGAATTCGTTCATCTGGACCTTAACTGAGAACATTCACAGTCCATTACTTTCTACAAACGTACGTTGTTCATCTTGATTATTATTTCGCTTCACTGACGGTTCACTATATTTCAGCTCATCCCGACCCGACTATTCACCCCGTGATGCTGAGAGAGTTTGCGAAGAAACTGAAGAAGAATTACGGCTGGAGCGAAGCTGACTTCATTCTTGCAAAACCCTCCAAGAACGAAACAACGGGAAAGTCGCTGAAATGGGATACGTTCCTCACGGCAGGTCTTCGACACTTTTGATGGTTGATTCTTGCTCAATATTATCTCGCCGCCAGTTTATGCGTGAAAAGGGCTTCGAATATGATCCTACCACCACAGGCTCCAGTGTTCGATTCGATCCTCCAAACCCGAATGATGTGGTGAGTGCGAAGTTATCTTTCTGTGGACCTCGACTGAGAATGTGTGTCGCAGTCCATCACCTTCCACAAGCGTACGTCGTGGCTTCATTATTCCATGCTTCACTGAAGTTTCATTCTGTTCTAGCTCATCCCGACCCCACTATTCATCCTGCGATGTTGCGGGAGTTTGTGAAGAAACTGAAGAAGAATTACGACTGGATTGAAACTGACGCTCTTGAAACTTGATCTTGATCTTGCATCCTGGGGAACTTCAGGAAGTGTGGCCACTTTGATCATAGCGTAGCATTAAGGATATGTCTTTCTTATTTTGACCTTGTTGGGCGGTGAATTCGACCTTTCCCAGTACTAGAATGGAAGTGAAGAATTGGATTGCAATCCCGCGGTTTAATCGCAATGTACCGGTACCGGCAAGGAGCCTATAGATAATAAAAATCCACAAAGAACTCATACCCAGAGTAGCGAGAGCATCGATTGAGTTGCCAAAGGCCACGATTGCCAAGAAGACTTCTGTAGGTAAAGGGAAACATGCTGTGATGGTCCGAGATATGAAAAGCCGGAATAGGAGTCGCTGAAAAGGTTCATCATAGATATAGCACTCGATGGTAGTTGAATGGTTGTGGTTCAAGTTCAGAAAACTGAGAAAACTTGAGGAAAGAAAGTATTTTCCCCACGCTGTCAATGGGCACGTGTCGAAATATCTGGTTCATGACCTCGACATTCAACACCAAATGAAGCGCGGTGCAGAGAGGCAAATTACAAAGGGCGAGGGCGAAGACGAACCAGAAGTCGAGGTAAATCCTGCTCTCTATTTCTCCCTGTATTTGGTGTATAATTTTCTGCAGGAAGTTTCGGGCGACAGCGCTTTCCACAAGGCCGACGATGCAATCCTCGCCACCAGAAAGTTGGCAGCAATTCTGGTCGAGTGAATTGCCGAACTGACGCGTTAAATAGGATAAAGGGAATGCCCCGGCGGGTGGGAGGCTCGTCCTCCAGTACCGCATCTTCATCCGATCCTGGAATAGTTAACGGTGCTGCCGAGGTGCGTTATTCCTTTTCTTGATGCTCAATCTCAAGTTTGAATTTGCTTTAGAATCCTGGTACTCCTCCACCAAGTAAATTCAGCTCATTCAGCGGATTTGGCACCCCGAGCAGCAGCGGCAATGCCTTTTCGTTCGTACCTCCATCCTCATCTCCAAGCTTCCCTCCCGTCAAGCCAACGTCCAGTATTTTTGGATCAACCCCGGGCACACCTACACCGACCACGCTGTTCAGTTCGGGCGCTCCTGCGGTCTCAGAAACTGCCTCCAACGCTGCCAAAACCTTTGCCTCGTTTCTTGGAAATTCTTCTTCGAAACCTACAGTCAGTCCTACACCGCTGCCGCCTCAACCAACAGCGCCAGTGCCCACATCTGGTGGTGATTCAGGTGATGAAGCCGCATTGAAGTACTTCAGCTCTCTGCGTGGCCTCAACGTGTCCATCCTCGCTGCCATTACAAAAGCGATCGATCAGGACCCCTTCGCGGACATCGCAACTCTGCTAACTCGCTACAGCAGCCTGCGCGTCGACGTCCAGAAGGAATACGACGACCGCACCGCCAAGACCGACGTGCCAGCGCGTTCATCCGCGCCGTCCCCGTCCCCGTTCGGCGCGCCACCACCATCCTCCGCACCCGCGCCCTTCAGCGCCCCCGCAGCCCCGCTTAAAATGCCCGCTGCGCCGGCCGCGTTCGCCGGCTTCGGCAAGCCCGCAACGTCAACGCCAGCAGCGCCGAAAACCAACGGTGTGGCCGACCCGCCGGCGCCCGCGAACCCGTTTGCGTTCCCGGCCTCCACTTCCACGTCCGCATCTACGTCGACAACCCCGAAACCCTCCATGTTCGCGCCCTTGGCCTCCTCTCCCTTCGCCTCGAGCTCATCATCCAGCACTCCGTCCGCCTTCAGCTCTGCTACGCCGAGCTCGCTCTTTGGATCTGGCGCTAGCTCGACCGCAAAGCCATTTGGGTCGGCGGCATCGCCGTCGCCGTTTGGTGCCGCGAAGTCGTCGCCGTCGCTGTTCGGCAGCGGGGGCGGGAGCGGTTTCGGCTCGCCGTCAGGGTCTCCGACGCCGTTCCCGTTCGGTGGCGGTGGGAGCATTGGGAACCCCGTTGGATTCTCGTTTGCGTCACCGAAGGCCGACGCGGGCAAGGAGAAGGAGAAGGAAGGCGCGGATGAGAAGAAGGGCGAGGATGCGGCGGAGGACGGAGATGGGGATGGGGACGGCACGGAGGTGGGGCCAGCCAAGAGACAGACAAGGCGGGCACGACCGACGACAGTTCCGGGTCGGCGGGGATGCTGTTCGGGAACGACACGCCGACGGGCCTGGACGCCGAGGGCGAGGGCGAGGAGGACGAGGAGACTGTGCAGACCGCGCGAATAAAGGCGTTCCGCATGCGCAAGAAGGAGGAGGGCGGCGACGGCGGCTGGCTTGATATCGGAATCGGTGCGCTGCCTTTTTTTTATATACATCACGAAGTCTAATAAGAAATGTCGGAAGGCTACCTCCGCCTCAAAAAACACAAAGAGACGTCGGCGCGGCGGCTTCTCTTGCGAAACAGCAACTCAGGCAAGATACAAATTGTTTGTTTTCTCTTTGCACTCGTTCCGTTTGCGCGCTAATTCCTTGCAGAACTTTGCACTTTACGCCGGCCTCAAAACGTCACTGTCGAAGAAATCCCTGACGTTTGTGGGGCACGACACTGCGGGCGAGCCGCAGACGTATAGTCTGCGGTTCCGGTCCGAGGACGCAGTAAGGAGTTCCAAGCTGTGCTGGAGAAGGAGATCGCGCAGATCAAGGCAAGCTGACGATGTCTAGAGTATAAGTTGTTGCCTTGCATACCTCGCTTTTTTTTGTTGTGCTAGTATGTTGCTTTGCATAATCTGCTAATATTGTACCTGCCGACCTTGGCTGGACGGACAAATGTCCACGCAATGTCGCCGAATCTAAGACGTCCACGCCAGTGAAGCTTACGGTCACAGTGACACTCATCAGGGCACGCGTCACACCCCAAGCAAAGAGTGAATCACAAGATTACTCCTTTGGGCTTGATATTTTTGATCCGTTTCTCCGATGGGAGATCATTTAATTAACGCGCGACACCGTGGGAGCTTGGCTGGAAGCGCATGATGCGCATCCTTTGCTGTTTGCTCTTTCCAGAAAATTCAAGGTCATCGGTTCGATTCGCTTTAAATTCCGCACTCTATCATGCGTCTCATCTGATACATACAAGTTATCTGCTATGCGTGCGTTGGGGCGAGCTTGCGTTGCGTTACGTTGGTACACCATTGCGATAAATACAAACTTGAAGAAAGGAGTCCGTCGGTGGGGTACACTGACGTTACATCCACCGCGAGCCGCGAAAGGCAAGGGCGCGAGAAAACGGAGGCCACGATAGGCTCACTTGCCGATAAAGTGGCTCTGTGCGTTGTGCCAAATGGAGTTGAGCACGAACGCTTCGCTGAGGAGCATCTCGATCTCGTGGTCGCCCCATTCCTGCGTAGGGAGGGATTGCAGGAACATGATGATGCCCTGCCGAGTAAGTGTTAGTTGGTTGAATAACGAGAATAATACCTGGACCCTTACCTGAAAGTCCATCTGGCGCAGCTTGTCGCTCCATTTGACGAGGAACGCAGAACATACGTAGAGGTGGAACTGCGAGAACGCGTCGGGGCCCTCAGCCTGTGCGGTGTCAGAACACACACAATATAAACAGAAAAAGGGCCGTACCAAATACGTATCCCACATGCGAATCGTATTCCTCACGCTGATCTCGCGCATGAGGAGGCAGTTCATCCAGCGGAACGCAAACTGCATAAACTCGACGTTCTGCTCGTCCAAATGCGCCGCAAGCGGCTTGTCGATCCTCGCAACGAGCTCGGCCATGCGGCGCACGCTCCTCTGTATGCCCGGCTGCGCGAAGATGTAGTTGTCCTGTATGCCGTCGAGCAAGCGGCTCAACACCAGAACGCGTCCGCCTCCACCGCGTCGAGCGCGCGCGCGGGCAGGGCCGCGGGGTCGAACGTCTCGGGGTCCGAGTCGATGTACGCGGAAAGAAAGACCTGGAAAAAGGGGGTCGCGAGATCGTTGATGCCCTGCACGTAGCCGCTCGCGGGGTGGCGGATCGCCCAGACGTAGAGGATGCGCTCCAGAGCGCGCTGCGTGGCGGCGTGCATCCAGAGGCGGACGCCTGGCCGAGTGCGCGGGACGTCGATCTCGATCTGGTGCCAGATCTGCTGGTCGAGCCCTTCGCGGTCGCGGGCGAAGGCGAGCTGAACGAGGGAGAGGTATTCGCCGCGCTTGCGAGCGAGGGTGGATGCACGCAGAGGAGTCGGTAGCGGGAGGTAACCCTGCCGGGGATCAGGGAAGGCCGTAATGCAAACAAAAGGCTCACGAGCAGGAGCTGCCAGGCCATTGGTCGCAAGTCGGCAGGGATGCCTGCCCAAGCGAGCTTGCGTAGTTCGGCTGCGGAATAAAATTCATATCGACCTGGAAAAAAAATAAATGAACAAGGATCATTTACCAATATTGACGTCCTGGCTGGAGAGACACTCGACAAACTTGTGGCGGCGGTTGGTGCGAATGGAGCGCTCGCGCATGAGCTTCTCGGAGCGCTCTGCGCTCTCGGGTGAATTTGGCGGGCTGGAACGGCGCGGGGACGTATCCGTGCGACGGGGGCGGTGTCTGACGGCTACAAGGGGGTCGTTGACGATGTCCTCGACGTCCTCGCGGATAATCCCCTGGGCGAACCCGGCCTTTTGCGAGGGAATAATGTCCATGGGCTCCATACCGTCCGGCTCGAGATCGCCAAGGATCATGTCGCCCTCCACGTCGGCGTCGACTGGGGGGTCATCGCGAGCGTCCTCGGGTGGAGGGGTCGACGCAGGCTTGGTTTTGACGATCGTCCATCCGTTTTTTGGGGGGTTTTCGCGGGGAGGGTAGGATGAGGGGTCCGGGGCAGAGACATGGGTGTACGAGAAGGCAAGGGTCGAGGAAGATGAGTGCTGTGTCGGACGAATTGGGACCGGGACGCGCGACGAGGAGGCCTTGGAAGACTCTGCCTTTGGGGGCTCGTCGTCGTCGCTGGCGCTGTCCCAGGCATCGTCCTCGACCCAGTCTGTGCGGTTGCTGTACGTCGACGGGTGAAGGGCAATGTGAGGCCGCGCAGGTGGAGGGCGCGCACTCATAACGGTGGCCGTGGGAATATTGACTCTGGCTTTTTTCTTTTCTTTTTCATGTCAGACTCCTCCTTGTTCGCCGTCTTGTCATGTGCCTTTCGATTTCAGCTAGCTCCCTTTCGGTCCAGGATAAATACCGTCTTATGGCAGAACTCTAGGACTGGACTAAGACTTGAAGAGAATCGTTATCTCCTCCATCTTGGCAATGGTCGACGTTGACCGCAGAAGCGCGCTACAACTTCAAGGGAGACCCGCTAAGTACGCCTTGGGACGTTGAGCCCGAACCGTTATCGTACTTCGCTGTTTTCGGTTTCATTGGAATTACTGGCATGCCTGTCCTGATAGTCGGTCTACTTTCGTTCTGCTAGATTGACAGACCTTTTTGGGCTGCCTGTCTGTTCTTACTGTTTTGCCTTAACGGTGATGTGGTACATTAGCATTTCAATTTCTTTTCAGGCACTTCGGCTTGGCCGCCTATCTACAGTGTCCTCGTTGGCTTGGTTCTGCATCTGTGAATGAACGACACGACACAGCACTTTGAAGATTTGATGCAAAACCAACCAACGCGCCAATTAGGCGTGTCAGTCTTTCCAAAGACGCTGTTCGTCTTACCGTCGCATGGCTCCTAGCGTCTGCTACATAGAATACGCGTGCACAAAATATTCTGCAATACCTATAGGGTTTATACAATTACCGTATCAGGACATCCGAAGGCAGATCCTTCAAGATATCTAGTAAACGCTGACTGAAGCATAATACAATTCCACATGTGTCCAACGAGCAACAGCAGGCGGGCCGAATGCGCCGCCAGTTCCATGTCTGTCCACCATCGAGAAGCAATCATATCCGTTAGAAGATCTTCTGAAAACACATTTTCATTAATCTCCGAGTCCCAAATAAGATGGTGCAGGCGCGGCACCAGGGGCTCCACACCGTCCTTGTATTGCAGGGCTTCGATAAGGGTATCGTCAAAGCAATAGTCACATCCCAATATTTTCAAATGGGTAAGGGACGGCGTGTGGAGGAGGGCGGTCGTTAGGTCATCCGATGCGAGATTTGAGGAGGTCAAGTCGAGTCGGGTAATGTTTGGTGATCGCAGCTGGAAAGCCGTGAAGCCGGCTGGCGCCCACGGCTGCATAGGACTTATGTCCCCGAAATTCAGACACAGCTCCTCCAATGCAGGAGCCGATAGGCAGTCTAAGAATGGCATGAAATATAGCGACCTCCCCCAGAAATGGAGAGACAGAACACGCAAGTGGTTTAGGGTGACGAATCCGCTCTGGCTTGTGGAAGCTGGGACCATCCCATAGTTCCAACAGATGCCTTAGCAAGATCCGTGCACTGGGCCAGGATATCAAGCGCAACGTCGGGGAAGCAGCCGTCGCTCATGGTGAGATCTGAGAGTCGAGCCCAGGGCACGAGAACCTGCGTTGAATCCGGATGCAGGTTCATGTGCAATTTTCGGAGGCAGGGAACAGTGCTAAATAATAGCATGACCCTAGGGTTTGAAATGTCTTGTCCATGGTTATATATTTCACCTAGCTCGAGCTCTTCAAGACTGTCTAACCTGCATGCTGCCAGTCGTCTGACAAAAGAGGTCGACATCGGCCTTGAAATTTGCACAGAACGCAATCGCGAGGCAATTCTCAGCACCTCTTCTGTTATACAAGAACTGGTATTGTTCGACCAGTCTGTATATTGAAGGAAGATAGGAATGGGGAGCGGAGCCGAGCGCGCCAGCCAGGCGTTCAAACCATCGGCATAGACCTCCTCCAAATCGTTACTTCGGAGGTCTACGTCAATAGGCCCGGTCCATAGTCGCGGGGTGCTGTGCGCGATCCGCCTCCAATCTGAACAGACATGCGCTACTCGAAAGGCGTCTTTGATGTACCAACTCTGCGTAGCTCTCTCCACATAGCCGCCAATCGTGAGAAGAAAAATCTCGGCCAGCAATTCTACTGGCAGGGTATGGATGGGCGCGATGAGATATCGGAGTGCGGCGACGGTGGTGCGCTCGCGGTCGCACAGTTCGACGAGGCCCGCAATCTGTGATTCGAGGGAGGTAATCTTCAACTCCGATTCTTTGATGAGCTGCTCTATTTCTGCATTTGAGCTGCGCCTCGTTCTTTCGGTCTGCTCGAGGAGAATAGCGCGGACAGAAAAGGGTGTAGTGGGCATGGCGGTGACGAGAATGCCTCGAGAAATATGTGGATGGATTGGGGTCGCTCAGTGCCACTGGTTGCGGGCAAATTGGGAAGCTGTTACCGTGACGGTCACATCAAATATGTTTGATCATCAGTGGCAGTGAGGATCGACAACTCGTCGGATCACTTAATGCCAACAGTGAGATAACCAATCTTGGAACCAATTTTCCCTCAAAATACTAGGTAGGTAGGTATATTTCGGCGCGGTCCCGTTAAGAAACAGCCGGGGCCCGTACTACATACAAGCGTCAACTGTATGCGACGGATACCATCTTAGGGATCCGCTGAAAGCGCAAATGCTCGCGAAGAAGACCGAGGCGTAATCACGCTTACATATCTCCTTTTCCTTCCAATTTTTTTCCCTTCTCGTTTGGTCTGAATCCAGTATCAATCGAACCGCGCCATAAAAGCGCATCTGTTAGTGATATTCCCAGAGCGATTGACCAAGAATTGAATGTTTTTGAGGGCATTCTTTGCCTCAAGGCCCGTCAGCCACCGCGAGCACCGTCCCCCTCATCACGTGCATTAGGGTAGAATTGCGCTCGCAATTCGCTCGCAACAATCGTTACATCCCACATCGACCGCAGAAGCGCGCTATAACTCCAAGAGAGGCCCGCTAAGTACGCCTTGGGACGTGAGGCCCCAACCGTTATGATCGTACTACGGTGTTTTCGGTTTCATTGGAATTACTGCAAGAATTACTGGCATGCCTGTCCTCATTGTCTAGACTGATGGACCTTTTTAGACTGCCTCTACGGTTCTTTTCAATTTCTTTTCAGGCACTTCGGCTAGGCCGCCTGTCGTCCTCGTTAACCTCCTGTGAATGAACGACGCGATATATCATTTCAAGTTTGGAGATTTGATCAACGCGCCAATAGGCGTGTCAGTCCTTCCAAAGACGCTGTTCGTCTTACCGTCGCATGGCTCCTGGCGTCTGCTACATAAAATACGCGTGCACAAAATATTCTGCAATAGCTATGGGATTTATACAATTACCGTATCAGGACATCCGAAGGCAGATCCTTCAAGATATCCAGTAAACGCTGACTGAAGGCATAATACAATTGCACATGTGTCCAGCGAGCAACAGCAGGCGGGGCCGAATGCGCCGCCAGTTCCGTGTCCGTCCACCATCGAGAAGCAATCATATCCGTTAGAATATCTTCTGAAAACACATTTTCATCATTCTCCGAGTCCCGAATAAGATGGTGCAGGCGCGGCACCAGGGGCTCCACACCGTCCTTGTATTGCAGGGCTTGGATAAGGGTATCGCCGAAGCAGCAGTCACATGCCAATATTTTCAAATGGGTAAGGGACGGTGCGTGGAGGAGGGCGGTCGTTAGGTCATCCGATGTGAGATTTGAGCAGGTCAAGTCGAGTCGGGTAATGTTTGGCGATCGCAGCTGGAAAGCCGTGAAGTCAGCTTGTGTCCACGGCTGTCTCCGGGGACCCATGTCCGCAAAATTCAGACACAGCTCCTCCAATGCAGGAGCCGATAGGAAATCTAAGAATGGCATGAAATGTGGCGACCTCCCCCAGAAATTGAGAGACAGAACACGCAAGTGGTTTAGGATGACGAAGTCCGCTCTGGCTTGTGGAAGCTGGGACCATCCGACAGTTTCCACAGTTGCCTTAACAAGACTCGTACACTGGCCAAGGATATCAACCGCATCGTCGGGGTAGGAGCCCTCGTACGTGGTGAGATCGGTGAGTTGAGCCCAGGGCACGAGAATCTGTGTTGAATCCGAATGCAGACATATGCGCAATTTCCGGAGGCGAGGGACCGTGCTAAATGATAGCATGGGCCTAGGGTAATGGTCAAGTATTTCGTCCAGCTCTAGCTCTTCAAGGCTGTCTAACCTGAATGCTGCCAGTTGTCTGACCATCGAGCTCGTCGTCGGGTTTGGAATTCGCACAGAACGCAATCGCGGGGCAATTCTCAGTACCTCTTCTATTATACAAGAACTGATATTTGTCGTCCAGTCTGCAAACTTGAATTGAAGGAAGATGGGGATGGGGAGCGGTGCTGAGAGCGCCAGCCATGCTTTCAAACGATCGGCATAGACCTCCTCCAAATCGTTACTTCGGAGGTCTACGTCAATAGGCCCGGTCCATAGTCGCGGGGTGCTGTGCGCGACCTGCCTCCAATCTGAACAGACATGCGCTACCCGAAAGGCGTCTTTGATGTGCCAACTCTGCGTAGCTCTCTCCACATAGTCGCCAATCGTGAGAAGAAAAATCTCGGCCAGCAATTCTACTGGCAGGGTATGGATGGGCGCGATGAGATATCGGAGTGCGGCGAGGGTGGTGCGCTCGCGGTCGCGCAGTTCGACGAGGGCGGTAATCTGTGATTCGAGCGAGGTAATCTTCAACTCCGATTCTTTGATGAGCTGCTCTATTTCTGCATTTGAGCTCCGCCTCGTTCTTTCGGTCTGCTCGAGGAGAATAGCGCGGACAGAAAAGGGTGTAGTGGACATGGCGGTGATGAGAGAGCCGCTCAGTGCCAGTGAGCGTGAGGTAAAGCTTGGGGTGAGCAGTTAACCGTGGCCACTGTGACTGTCACATCAAATATATTTGATCATCAGTGGCAGTGAGGATCGACTGTAAATTGATTTCCTCTCCAGCGACGGTTGAGCGACCCATCAACCTACCACGGACCACAAGTTAACCGTCGATTTGGGATGTGTGGTCTGCCACTCATCTCCGTTCGCGACCAATTACTTCGTACTGAGTCCTTGCATCCACCTCTAAGACCTCAGTTCAACGGCGGCCTGTTTTCCGCATCTCACAACGGCTCTGACTGAGGCCTGAGGCCTGAGGTCTCACGTTCTACGTGGAATGAAAAATAATGGACAAACGTTATCGACTAGCCGTTGAAAATTTATCGACTCGCCTGAATCGTCTCCTCACTCATCATCATACCTCTCTTGCCGACAGTTAAGATAGATACTGTCTTCCTCGATTCGTTTCCGTTGTGTTCACTTGCTTCCTGGGCATTCTCATTCCATGCGATCGACGTGTCGCTGAATTCGGGAGGAATGGAGTTGATCCATTCCGCGTCGGTTCCCTTGGGTCGACAGACATTCAGTAGCCTTCGAACGCCATATACCGACGAGCGTTAGATATACGGCAGCATCAAGAACTTTTTTAAATCGCTTGCGGAGAAGAGCGGAAATTGCAGTTGGCCTTATAGAACGTGATATTTGGCCGTGAAGCTGATGGCCAACAATGAACCAAATTCGTCTCGATGGCCGGCGCGTCCAGCACAACGGAGGGGAACAGCACCAGTTCTCAACACTCCACAAGCTAGACCCGTATTAAATGTCGAGGAATGGGAAGCAAAAGCACCCTTAACCGACCGTGAAATAACCAGCGTCGGGATCCTCAAAGCCGCGAGTGAAAAGGCACCGTTACCGTACAAGGTGCGTTCTTCCTCCATTTTGCCCTCTATTTTTATTCATTCCAAGTCTTGTATTTAGTTCAATGACGATGAGCCAGGATCGTCTTCCCGACCTTCTACGCCTGTTGGCGCGGCGCTGCGAGACTAGATCCCGGGCGGTTGGTCCTGGCTCGCGGCCCTCTTCTCCAATGCCGCCAACATCGTCGCGGGTGGTAACCACGCTCTGCATCCGAAACAGCCCGTCCAGACACCCCAGCAATTCTACGACTGGTTTGCGCTCATAGATCGGTCTGTAGCGCATAGTCAAGAAGCGCACTTTCGTGCTCACGTCGCGAGCGTCTCAGAGCACCTCGACACGTGTGATAGGCTCGTGGAACGGATTGACGAGGTCGATGCTGAGGTAGACGGAATGCTGGATGGATGGCGTGGCGTTGAGGAGGGCGGAAAGAGTCTGAAGGACGCCTGCGAGAGGTTATTGGAGGAACGAGTACGTGTACTCCACCCAGTTCGTTTCCTTTCGCAGATGTTCTTAGGCAAAATATTCAGGATCGGTTACTTGAAATGACAGACGAGATCGGCACCCGACTAGAATATTTCCAAGAGCTGGAGCAGGCTACCCGCATGCTAAATCACCTGGAGAATCGCTTGTTCTCCAGACCGACTTTTTATACATGGTTGAACGCGTGGATATCTGTATAGATTACTTGAAGGCGCATGTAGGTCTCTGCGACCCGAATCAAAGCTCGGTTCACTAACCTCATCTTCTTAGCGCCATTTCCGTGAAGCAGAAATCTATCTACTGCGTTTCCAGCAATGCATGACCCGTGCGATGACTCTGATTCGGATGTACTTTGTCGGTTCCCTGAAAGCACTTTCTGTTGATGTTTCAAAGCGAATGTCAGAAAAGGTGTCGTCGAAGCCCTCCGCTTTATAAATTCCGTTTGACAGCGATACAGGACGTATCGACTACTGCCCAAATGCACCTTCTCTACACACGATTCAAAAGCGTGTCTTCTCAGCTTTCTCCACTTTTAGGCGAGCTAGAGCGCCGGGCGCAGGCCCATCCTACAGAGTTATCCGCGCTTTTGACCGAATGTCACACGGCCTATTTCAGCGTTCGAAAAGCGCTGCTGGTCGGGCGCCTGACAGAAGAGATTAAGGGCTTGATCCAGGTCGCACCGAACTCGTCGAATTGGTGCGTTTCTCATCTCCCCGAACATCTATAATCCGGATTGATTTTTTTCTCTCCAGACTCGCGCTGGGTGTAGCTACTGAAACAATTATGTACGGATGAGTTTAAGCTCTATCAGGCATTTTTCAGCTCCGGTGAAGAGCAGCTCTAGTTCGTGTCTTCTCATAATCATTTACTTCGTCCCTTACGCGTCTTCGTCAGTCAGTACCTAGAGAACTTGTGCGACTATCTCTACGATGACCTGCGACCGCGTATCTCCACGAGCCTCGTCTCACAGCCCTCTGTGAGGTGTGCACTGTCCTGCAGGCGCTCATGATCCTCGATGTCGCTACGCTGGCGGACGCGTCCGACGATGATGAAACCCCTGCTAACGAGCTCTCGGTCGACCTGGACAAGCCCAAGTCTAGAAGGGCCTCGGCCAGCTGCATATCAGCCACCTGTTAGAGATGGTCCTGCAGGACGCACAGACGCGGCTGTTTTTCAAGGCGCAGTCCGTTATCCAGTCCGACATCCGGTACTACACACCAAACAGGAGGACCTCGCGTACCCGGATAAGCTGGTCGGTGCGTGTGAGAGGTTCCCGGTGAGCGGAGATGCTTATTGTATTAGGTGGCCGGGCTCCGGGTGGTGGGCCCCTCCAATCGAAGGAGAAGGAAAGCTTTAGCCAGTTGTTCCGGCTTCCGACGTTGGATAAGCAGGAGA
The DNA here is from genome assembly GCA_029378395.1 of Mycena leptocephala. Taxonomy (NCBI): domain Eukaryota; kingdom Fungi; phylum Basidiomycota; class Agaricomycetes; order Agaricales; family Mycenaceae; genus Mycena; species Mycena leptocephala. Next base: position 67,019 of record JARJLF010001340.1, read on the forward strand.
CCTGGTTTCCCACCTTGCAAAAGACAGTATGGGTGCTGGCGCAGCTGCACGATTTCGTGAATGTGTGTTTGCTTCATCAAATAGTGCTCGCACTACCTTGGCTGATCCCTACCATTTCAGCCCGCGATTTTCGAGGACATTGCGCAGGAGGCTGTGACGCTATGTCGGCAGTCGCTGATTCTTGCATCCGATATGCTCAAGCAGCGGGTGGGATCTTCGACGAGCTCGCTTGACGGCGAGCTCTTCCTCGTACGCCACTTGCTCATTTTGAAGGAGATAACTCACAATCTTGACCTGGCTCAACGGGACGGAGAGGATTTCCAATATGGAGTCACAGGTATTTTTCCATCATATATCAAGCTCGGCCGTTTTGACCTGGCGGCAGACACTCTCGCTTCCATGCTCAACACGACAACGTCCCTATTACCTGGGGCGCTCTTCGCCTCTCTCGGAATGCCGCGCAGTGAAGAGGGCATCCGGGATGCTAAGCACGTATGTCAATCGACTATTCCGCCGAAAAGATAGCATGATTCACAGAATGCATCATGCATCTAGGGCATCGACCACGATCTCAAGCGCGTCTGCGAGGAGGTCATTTCCAAGTGCGCGACGCCGATCTGCATGCCGCTGCACACATGGATCGACCAGATCGACGCACACAATACGCGTCGTGCGCGCGAACAGGACGCGGAGATTGCGCCCTCACAGCCCAAGCAGCATTCCAGCAGCCCGCGGCGGAGGAGCTCGAGCGTGCGTTCCGCGCCGTGTGCGAGCGTGATCTGCGTGAGCAGGCGGCGCGGCTGCGGCTGTACCTTGAGGACGACCGCACGGTCGGCGTGCTGTTGCAGCACATTCAGGACCGCATCGTGGACGAGTATGCGCTTTTCCGGGACGTGGTGTGGAATATGTATGCGGGTGGTATGCGCGCGGGCGTGCTTTCGTCGACGGGGCTTCGGGAGCTCTTGAAGACGGTATGTGGCGAGGAGGGGAAGATGTAATGGATCGATTGTGAGTTGTGCGATCTTCTAGAAGCCAAACAAAATAATGCGTCTACTCTATAACGCGAAGTACATGGAAATTATTCGCTACAAGACAACGTGGACGGTTTTCGACGGTGTCTGATCTTTGGTTCCGGCGCATTCGTGGTAATTATGGAGTGAAAAACTAAAAAGTGTGGTGGCGCCGCTGGCGTTCGACCAACAGATAGCTTGCTGTTGAGATCGTCAAACACGATGAGCCCCAGACAAGACGAAACCAACCAATAAGTCTCTCCAAATCTTTCACCATCTGAGGCTTGATCTCCAGCGTCGCGTGTTTGGACATGCGCCAAACGAACAAGTGACGTTTGTGTGGGTGATAAATTACGACGGGCGGGCTGCCCTCGTCCCCACATCGAATTAACTGTCCGACGGTTTAGCATCCGAGAATCGGCGAAACGGCAGCTGCCTCTACCTGAAAGTTACGATTGTGCGTTTTCCACCGATATTCAACGCCGTCGGAATCGACGAAAATGCCTCCGCTATAAGTTCTCTTCAGTCACGGCTAATCAAGATATGTATATGCGCACGGCTTCTCTAGCGCCAATTTCAAGATTGCCTCGCTCGACACCCATTCTCCCAAGGGGTCCTTTTCATAATCTTCTTTCTTCCTCTCGTTTGCGAAACGAATCTTGGCCTCCTTCCCCTGGTTATCGATTTCACAAACGGTGGTCAGCGCTCGGGAAGCGGGGTCCAATTTATTGATCTTGGTGAGGTGGGGATGCCAAAACCGGGTGACGATTTCGTAGTAGGGGTCATCGTTTGCCGTGGCGAGCGTGGTGTTACGCACGCTATTGGTCGCAAACTCCATAACCATAGACTTGGGGGTGTCGTCCAACATGGTGAGTCGTGGGTATTGTGCCTTGCTGGGCATCCTACCCTTTTATTGTCTCTCGCTGTGCCGGTCTGTGATGTCACATTGCAATGGCACCGGGATTATTGGTGGGTAGCGCATTCCGGAGGCGTACCTGAAGTCGGTTATTATGGTCCCCGAACGTTGGCTGCTTCCAAGAGACTTTGCTGGGAATTCATTTTTGATCCTTGCGGGGCGGACAATTCCCAAGGCTGGAATGGGAAATGAAAAATTGTATTTGCAGTGAGAAAATCAAGATGTCAAGACGTTAATGTACCAATAGTGGCGCATAATAATAGTAAGATTTCAGTCAGTCAGACAATGGCTTCAGTTAGATCAAACTGCAACCAAGTCAGCTTCAGTCCAGCCGTAATTCTTCTTCAGCTTCTTCGCAAACTCTCTCAGCATCACGGGGTGAATCGTAGGGTCGGGATGGGCTGAAATAGGTGAGGCCGTCAGTCAAGTAATCATAATAATGAAAATGAACGTACGTCTGTGGAAAGTAATGGACTGAACACATCTTTAAGTCAAGGTCCACAGATGAACGAATTCGCACTCACCACATCCTTTGGGTCCGGAGGATCGAATCGAACACTGGAACCTGCTGTGCTAGGATCATAGGTGAAGCCCATTTCACGCATAAGCTGGACGACGAGGTTAGGGACTTCGTACTCAATCATAGCAAGTGCGAAGAGCTACCTTGAGGAACGTCTCCCATTTCATAGACGCCATCCCCTTCGTCTCGTCCTCCGAGGTCCTCAAGAGCTGGTGCATGCTTGTCGCCGCCTTCTTCGTGAGCTTCGAGAACCAAGTGTTCCTGGGCTTCTTCGGTTCCTCCGCCTTCTTTTCTTTCGAGCCGCCCAACCCAAACTTGGACATGAAACCCCTCTTCTTTTTCTCTGGGTAGGTGGCCAAGGATGTCTCCGACCGAGACTTCACCTTAACCTTGGCCTCGAGCAGATGCTCCGACTTCAGGTACGAGTGCGCCGACTGGGACGCGGTCTGCTCCACGGGGAGCAACGAAATGCTCGACATTTGGGCCGCCAAATTGGAGGCAGGCGACTTCGGCGCGGGCTTCTTGGCTGCGGGGGACGGCGACGATGGGGCAACGGGAGCCTCGGCCGCCTCTTCGGGCTCGAGGGACGTGGCGGCGGCGGGCTTCTTCTTCTTCTTCGGCTTTTTCTTCTTCTTCTTGGGTGTAGTCGATACGACGTCGTCGTCTTCATCCTCGACTTCTTCCACCGTCGCTCTTTGACTCTTCGGGCCCGTGGCTAGAGGCGATCATGAGCAAAGCAGGGGGACTGTAAAGAAATTCAGGCACCGACCAGGAGCGGTAGTGGTGGAGGGGGCAGGGGCAGGGGCAGGCTTGGGAGGAGCTGGCCCCGCCTTGGACTTCCCGAAGAAACCGGTTTTCGGATTGCGAGGTGCAGGGGTGGTCTTGGTTTTCAACTTCGGACTCGGGTTGAATACACGGCCTGTACTCGAGACTTAGATAACTCCTGAAATGGATGATGAGGCCGCAAATTACCTCTCAAAGATCCCAACAGCTTCAAGAAAGCGTTGCCCTTGCCGGTGTCTTCGCCATCGCGCAAGTAGGGATCGATATCATCGTTGCCTTTGGCCTTGTCGAACAAATCTCCTTCGTGGGCGGTATCCATAGCCTCGCGGAGCAGATCCCGGATCTCGTCCTCTTGCTCCTCGTCGTAGTCGCTGTCGTCGTCGTCGTCATCATCCTCGGCTTCGGAATCGCTGTCGTCGCTGTCGTCGTCGTCCGAGGAATTGGACACTGACTGCAGCTCGGGCATCGAGCCGTTGCTATCGTCGCCATTGGTGATGGCCAAGACCTTTTTCTTGGGCTTCTTCCCGCCTTTGAAACCCGGCGGGCCGTCATCGTCGTCATCCGAACCGTTTCCAAGTAGTCGGCCGGGCACATAGATAGAATGCCACTGAGGAGTACGGCGCATGGCATCCTGCACTTGCCACAGCGTGTCGATGTCCAGACCAGCAACTTCTCTGTAGTTCTTTGCGGGGTCAATGCTTCAGGATAAAAAAGGATGGAGCCGCGCTCACGAGGTTGATGTTCTTCCACATAGTCGCGAGGACGGGCGCTTTCCTAGACTTGACCAACGGGAAGATGACGTCCTTGAAGTTGGCGATCTTATCAGACGCCTCGGCGGACAGATATCCTGCATCGAGCCACTGCTCGTAGGCCGCTGGCTTGTCGGGGATGAGATCTTTCCACCCAGCAGCGTCTGGACCGAGCAACGGCGCGTCAAGCAGCGCCTGGAGTTGCACGGATTCCTGTGGAGTGTGAGCGTTTAACAAGATTTGTTGCCCTGGATGCTACCGATAAGTCTCCAACGGCGTCCCAGAGCGCCTGCGGGAAGCGCTTGGCCTCCTTGGGGGATTCGTCGACGGCTTCACGCAAAATTTGGTATAGAACCGTCATAGGATAAGGAGCGCGAGGGAAAGCTAGCTCAAGAATAATCGAGTCGATAAACGACTTTCCCGCCGCTTTCAGCGCACTCCAGTCGAAGACATACTCATCCACAGGCCCATCGGGGTCTTCATCGTTGATTTTGATCTTGAAGTACGGTGCATAATGTGCTGAAAATATAGTTAGAAGGCATTGCATCAACAAAGAGACATCCTATACGAGTGGTCGTTGCCAAAACGGAGAATCTTTCCTGCATCATTTTGACGACGATGGTGACAAAATGGTACAAAAACAAGTATTTCGACCGCAACGCTTCGTTGTTTTTGAGCTGCGTCTTGACGTTGTTGTCGGATAAGCCTTCATCCTCGAGATCGTGCAAAGTGTCCGCGACAATCTTCCACGCCGACGCGAGCATGTAGGTATTGTGGATTCTGGAGCGAGCGATTACTTGTTCACACGCCACCAGTCGGACGAACTACAAAAAACCCACTTGGTCGAGACAACCCTGGCCATCGCCGATGCACTCTTAATGGGCTCCTGCTTCGAGTCTTTCGCAGGCTTACGGGCCGCCCACTCGGCCTCCATAATGGCCGCAAACATGTTGGCATCTTGCAAGTTGGCGATATCATCGAGGAAGGCTGGAAGTATTGGCCAAGTCTCAACGGCGGTCCACAAAAATCATGAGAACACGCTTAGCCTACCAGCGCACTGTGAATCGGCGATTTTGATGCAGGTTGCCAGCCGGAACGGGTTTAGAAGGGCCTGTGCGGATTTTTCGACGAGGTCCTCTTGAGGATAGATAGATATAATTAGCATTTGAGTTTGTAACCCCGCGTTCTAATACAGCCTTACCAGCAAGGAGATCGAGCTTCTCGCGTCCCAGGAGTTTTGTGACGAGCATCATCTCTCCTGTGCCGCGGGCGCCGTGTTTTCCATTGCGGAGAATGAGGGCACGAGCGGTGGTTGGTTTATCGCCATTCTCATCGCGTTTGGTCTGACGCTTGGCAGAGAGATGCCTCGCACCGACGGGGACAAGTGCATTCGAGGTTGAGGCAGCCGCCGCCTTCGATGGGGCCGGCGCCGCCTTTGCTTTGGGGGCCATGGTTAACGTTCTCCAAAAAGCAAATTGGAATTTATCGTTGTTTGAATTTCAGGGTCATCAGACTAGGTGCTTTTTGTTTCGCGCCTCTACATTTCACCAAGTCTTCAAGTCAACATCGGGCCATTTCATTCAGAGCCCTTCTCTGTCTCAGTCTATCTGTCTTTTATCTCCCAGGTCTCGTCAAGCGCTCGAGACCCCTTGGTCTAATATCTGATCTAGATGATCATCAATTAAGGGTCCGTAAAGTTTGAAGCGCGTCGCATCGGCAATGGCAACTGTTCGGTGTCTACCATCAGCCCACGCACATGAGATGCTGTGCACGCCGGAATGATAAACTGTCCCAGACGACACGCCTGTCTGGTAGGCAGCTGTAACTACATTCCACCAGGGTGTGGCTGGAGATTTGTCTCTCTGTCGTTCGTTTTCTTCTTTTTTTCTTCTTTTATTCTATTCTCGCGGCCTCGATGGCCTCCTCCTTCAATCTTACCAGTACGCTGAACTTATGCTGTTGCCATCAAGGAGCCAATTCTAATGTTGCAATTCCCGCCCTTTCTAGTCGAAGATAGCTCGCCTTTAATCACTTATGGACCCAGCGGCGCTTGGCAGGATGCGTCCAGTGCAGATACGGCCGGTCTCGTGCGTGTACAGTGTACTTTGAGGTGCAAAAAAAGTGTTCATTCATTTAAATTAGGCGTATTCGGGCAGCTCCCTTCATTCAACAACTGCGCGGGGCGCGACGGCCTCAATAAACTTTAATGGTCCGCGAATGGCTCGTCTGGCGCAGTTATTCTCGTATTGACGCGTGTTCAGGGACGGGGATTGAAATTTACGGTGGCTACAGGCCTTCGTATGGCACATACAGCTTAACTGTCGACGGGAAGACGGTGGCGAGTGGGAGCGCATCCAGCGTCGGGGTACAGACTAACCAGCTCCTCGGTTCTGCGTCTGGGCTCGCGAACGGACCACACACCGCGGTCCTAACCAGCACTGGAGTGGGGATGGATATTGACTGGGTGAATTTGAGCATGGACATTGGCGCTGTTGGGTGAGTCATGCATTTCACGCGTCATGTCATGTCGGATCCTGATTTACACTCCTTCGCAGATCCACGACAACATCAACTGTCTTTGATGATACTAGCTCCGCGATAACCTACGCAGGGTCCTGGACCACGACCAACAACCCCATTCACCTAGACAGTACTCTTCAGTAAGCACTTTGTTTGACTAAATGAGACGCGTTTGACTTTGGTCTTAGCTACTCTCAGAGTGCTGGTGCTGCAGCATCCCTTTCATTTTCAGGAAATGCTGTCGCGGTGTATGGTACGGTCTCCTCTGACCATGCCAATGTCCAGATCTCCATCGATGGGCAAACCACGCTCGTGAATGTTCCATCGTCGACCGTAGCTGAACTTCACCCAAAGGTATTTTTTCTTGGCTAAAGTGGTCACGATGAATTGTTTACAAACACTTCCTCAGACTTTGCTGGTAAGTTTTTCGCGGATACGAGATTCCAAAAAATTAACCAGCGCCGCAGTACTATGCAAATGACCTGGACTCGTCGCAACATGTTTTGATTATGACGAATCCCGGTCAACAAGATGGAACTGGACCATTCATTGATCTTGATTCAATTACCGTCTATTCTGCAAGTATTCCTGGCAATTCCGCTGGTGATGCGGCACCTAGTCCAAGCGCGATTGCAAACCAAAGGTTAGTCGGATGGTCTAGAGCACGGCCTCGAGCTGAGAATTCTTGACGTAGCGCTGGCAGTGGTGGCTCACAGTCCTCGCAGCCCAAGCCCAGTCACACTTCTGGGCTTTCCACAGGGACGATGATTGGAATCGTGGTTGCGGCTCTCAGCGTAATCCTCCTCTTGCTCGCTCTTGTCGTGTTTCTGTTTGTGCGACGGAGGAGACGCTCGCGGCAGCAGCACGTCGTGGAGTCTCCCAGAACACCAGTGGACGCGGCATTGCCTTTACAGGGGCCGAATATGCGATTTACTCCGGTTTCGCCGCAGCAACCGATGCCAACGTTCTCGAGATTGGTCTCACGCATGTCCGCCCACTCCATTGCGCCAAGCTATTATGCGACAAACGATTATGCGGCGAACGATTCACGCTCATCTGTCGGCTCGACGACGCCGATGGTGTCAAAGTCTACCGTGCCAACCTTAGGCATGCCTCGAGTGCCGTCTCGAGCGCAACAGGGGCTGATGGTAAGTCTCCGATTATTACCGCTGTCCAGGGACACACGGATTGAGTTGTGTGATGCAGATCCCAAACCAAGGACCGGAAAGACCGAGACGACCGCCCACACTTAACCTGCCGGATAGGTGAGGTTGGGTGATTCTTGCTGGGACTCAGGGGACTATGAGGGAATAATATTATCATCCGACTTGTTGTAGCCAACCTCGATAATGTTAATACTTGTCTACGTACCCAAATTAACGGACCTGACAGGTTGGATCGCAACCGGGATCAGTTACAGATTTGTAACTCCGCCAGCGGTGTAAAGGGTGTGGCTGTGGCTGATATAGTCAGATCACTCGCTGTTGTCGTGAACCTAGTGTTCACCCCTCCCTTTCTCTTCTCCATACCCCCCGGGCTCGAGCTGTGCTCCTTTACTGCTCTTCTTTCTTTGCTGTTCTTCGACCCTCACGCCAACATCCCTTGCTCTTGCCGTTAACAAAGGCCTCGACACTCGAGCAGCGCTCACCACCCTCTTTTTTCCAAACGACACCACAAGACCTTTGAACCAATGGGAAATCTTATCTGGCACGAATACGCACGCTATGTTAGCATCACCGCGAGCGCCTGTGAGTTGGCAGAGGCTGAAAAATGGACTCGAGTTTTTACTTATCAACCTCGCTCGTAGACGCCGTCTGGAGCAGCTTCTTTGCGTTGTTCTACCGCAAGTTCTTCTGGGACTTCTCGGTGGAACTTTGCGTGACCCCGGAGGACTCCAGTACGCCGCAATCCCCGGGTTGCCCTTGTTTCTGATCACCGTTGTACAGGCCGGCCCCGAGCGCCGCTATCTTCATATCACTCATCGTCAAGGCCCCGATTATCCCTATCATCAACGCAGTTGTCGCGCTGTTCATTCTGTCAATCGAAAAGCCGTTGCCTGCGTTGAAGTCAATGTCGATTCGTCGGAGTCTTGTCCTTAAGATTGTCATGCTGGTGTTCCAAGCGTTCCTCTCCATTCTCTACTATCAGGTGCGCACAGTGGAGCCCGTCAATCTGAGCCTGCCGCTGACGGTTCTCAAGGGAACGAACGCTGCGATATGGTCGCTGGTAGCAATCATCTGCTACATCCGTGCCGTCGCGCTTGGAGAAAAGATCGAAGAGGCAAAGGCCAATAGAGGACAGGGTGGACGGGCTTGATCTCGGGTCGCCGTCTTGCGCCATTCTCTTTTGGATTGGCTGAATTGTTAGGAAGGGGGGAGAAGTAACAAGCATTAAACGGACTGCGTTCGTTTTTTTTCACTCATTTAACACCCCCGGCTTGAAAGACGTCCCATACAACACTCGACTATCTCGCTTTTTTAAGTTACCGCTCTCACCGTGTACTTTATTCCACAGTTTCCACTGTTCTTCCCTTCGGGTGGTACGGCTTAATAGTCCGAGTTTTCAGTTACGCTTTCAGATGGCCGTGTGCCTACCCTTGTCGGCTTTTTATACCTTACGACATTCATTTCAGCGTGGACTTACCTTAGTCGCTCTTATTTAAGCTTGCTTCCGAACCATGACTCCAGTGAAATCCTGACCAAAGTCGGGCCCAGCTTTGAGAAAGCCCAAACTGAAGGCGACTTGCTGTTCTTTCCCTCAACAATCGTGAAACACACGAATTCTGGTATAGAGGTCACTCATGCCTTACGCTCTGCACGCGTTTGGGCTAATGCATCGTCCAGTACGAGATTCGCTATGTCCTGCGCTCCAGAACAAGCCGTCCCTACCAACTCCCCAGTTCACTGCTCAGGATAACACGCCATCGAAGAAAGGAATCGATCCATTCGAGCCACCATATAATCCGAATCTGTACGTCGGAGAATTGCGAGACGAGGACAACGCAGAGGATTATGTCGTTCTGGTCTGTCTGTGCGCTTCATGGATGGGCGATGTGACTTAGCAATCCGTGGTCCAGCTGAACAAGTACTCTGTGGTGCCCCAGCATTTCTCCTCGTCACCAAAGGTCTGCGATCTATACCAGCGCTCTGGGCTTTGTCTTGAACGGAGGTATACAGAATTCCGGTCGCAGGCATCGCCGCTGTCGCCGCGGATCTTGTGCAGACTTATCTGCTGCTCGCAGCCGCCCGCAAAGCCCGCCATAACCTGTTTGCTTTTATAACTGTGCGCATCCTTCCATTCGTCCGCGACACGATAATAAATTAAATAATTATTGGCTGGACAAGGCGGGGACAATTCCGGCGCGTCTCAAGGGCACAAGCATGTTCAGTTTATTCCTCTAGAAGATGAGGACGGCCCTCCCATAGAATATCTTGCAAGAAGCGTCACATTAGAGACTCCGGGTATGCGTTACATACAGCTTTGGACTCGAATTCTAATCGGAACCCGACAGACACTCCCTTCGCTCTCAACCTCGCCTACGCAAACCACGTCTATCGCTTCCCCGACCGATTCCACAACTTCTCCCGGAGAAACTAGAGCCTGTCCTCGCGCAGGCCTTCCTTGGCCTCCTCGACCTCGTAATCTCGACGATCCGGCACGACCCGGAGTACCCCGCGGGAAAGCCGTCGTACAACGTCGTTATCACGCTCGAGCACATGCACCTGATCCCACGCCGGGCGGAGACGCACGTCCTCGCGGAGACGGGAGACGCGCTGAGTGTGAACGCGCTCGCGTTCGCGGGGATGATGCTCGTGAAGAGCGAGCGGGAGCTGGAGGCGGTCAAGACGGAGGAGTGGGCAAGATTTTGAGGGCGGTGGGGTTAGAGAGTGTGCACGAGCTGCAGGTAGAGGGACGGCTGCGGAGGCTAGAGATGTAGACGCGTAGAATGTGAGAACCTATACTCGGCTATTCGGGCCCCCGCGTTTTCAGATCCTAAGTCGCGCCTTGGCATGGGTGAATTCCGCGTTTACAAAAAAACGGAAACTTACGGACCTCCTCTTCCTCCCCGGAAAACTTCAAAGATCCAGATCCGAGTCACTCTGCACGTGTTCTTGCTTCCTTCAACCAGATCTATGACTCAGACGCTTCAAGTGGCCGTATGTCTCTTTCCTGGGGTACAACTATTTTTTCTGGGCAGACACTTCATGATCTAATTCAACAAAGGTGACAACCACGGATTATCAAGGCCCCGTGAACTACTCGGATATGTCTCCAAAAACCGACAACGCGCACTGAACGGGGTGTCTAAAGACCTGCCGGACCTGAGCGCAGTTCACGTACCTCTCGCACACTTTGGATCCTGTCGAGCCCACCGCAGGGCCCGCATTCTTCCCTCCTTGACTTACGATGAGCCAGCAGCAGTTTGATATATTCTCGTGCCGGAGGTAAATATAAATATAATAAGGCTTCTGGGTTGACCATGAAGGATACCTCAGACCTAATGTGAACCCGCGAGTGCATGCCAGAATTCATCAAGAGACAAAGTCCGGGGCGAAGTACATATTGACTGTTGCACCGGCTCGTTGATCCTGGCTCGGACCGGCTTGCTGAACGGCCAACGTGCGACCACGAACAAGCGGGCTTTTCGTAGCGTCAGGTAGCTCTGGATAATACTTCCAGAGAGATCAGTCTCCGAGCCCGAATTTAGAAGAGACCAGGATCTGCCCATCACCTGGGTACCGAAGGCGCGATGGGTGCCACGGAAGACAAGAAATTGGACCGGGTCTGGGATTCCGCAGGTTGTTATTATGGGCTTAAACCGGGGTTCTTGCTAAGTGAAATTTCCAGGCATGGATCTAGCGGCGGATTCTTGACCATCTTGTCGGAGAGGAGCTGGTTTTGCTATGAGGTCTTTTATTAGTGAGCATGAAGCAGCGGACGACGATGAATTTGCGGCGTACAACGGACTAGTATAAACCTACGCCTTGTAAAGTAAAATTGGAGATTGGCATGTAAAAGTAACGGAAGGAGTTACATAGTGTCCTCCAACTCGAAAAAATGGCTGAGCAGGCTAACAAAATCCTGCATGAGCGTGTCGACCTCTTTTTGTAATGTCGCCTGGCATCCAGGACACACATCAGCTCCCAGCTACTTCGGCGCCATCCAGAGTATTCCAAAATATTGCCATCTCGTGCAGCCCGTGTAGCGATTTCCACCAAATCCGGAGAGCTGTGGCTTCGCATTTAAGGCCACTTCCGCAATCATTCCAAATCCGGTTGAAAACACGATAACCTGCGAACCACTTCCCAATCCTTTCACGAGCCAGCATGAGTCGATGACACTCGTGTAAAGACAGAAGGGTTCGTTGAGCAACTCTAGAACCGTCGAGGTAATCGTAATCATCAGGTTCGAATTGACACCTGAGTAGATGTACCATGCGAAGGGAGAATGGATGGGACGTCGCATTCATCTGCCAGGCGAATCGACGACACAGGTTCAGGAAACTGGCGCAGCCGGAGGGTCCTGTCTTCCCAGGCGGGTATCCAAGCCTCTTCCACCACAAAATCACGGCGTGTGCCTTCAGCATCTCTTGCTCGATGCTATTCCATCCCTCTAGCGTCGTAGGCCAATGCTTCTGCAACTGAGACGCGACCATTTTGAGGATCCAATCGACATGTATTTCTTGGCCAACTGGGTCGACCCCAACAATTTCAATGTGAAATCTTTCGCTTCAAGAATAGTTGAGATGCACCTGGACGGCCATATATCACTGAGGTGTAGTGCCAATTTGGATCGAACACGTACTGTGGATCGTACAAAAGCGCTATCAACTCTCGCAGAGCATTTGCGTCATCCAGCATCTCCACGAGTGGGACACCATCGTATTGGTCCTTGTTCTGGATGGGTGTAGGGGTGACATCAAACATGTCTTGAAAAACAGTTGAATGCTTGGCCAGAGTGCTTTTGTGCAGACGAAAATACAGTGTATTTTTTCGCTATCTTTTGCCGACAGTATGATATTGCCGTCTTCGATATAAAAATCCGGATCGTGTCGGCTAATGTCTGCAGTACCAGCCTCGAGATTGGTTCCCGTCATTTTTGAGGTGCAGGTTTAAGGCAAGCGCAGAATTCAACCATCAGCTTACATTATACTAATAGTTCGAAACTTGAAGGTCTCTTCTTCCGCACAACACTACTGGTTGACTTCCCATAAGCATAGATAATTTTTTCAGAATATATTCGCATTTCCGGCAGCGATGCCGAGGCACGTGTTAGGACCCCATCGGACTTGGATCTGAGTATTATCCGTTCGGACCCTCTTTCAAACCATTATATATTTTAATCTGTACAGGGGTCGGTACCCCCCGACAGATTATTCTAGCTACATATTACGCTGAATAAACACATTGGGCGACTCTCCGCTCGGGCTTTCGCCGAATTCGGTTGCATGTCACAAATGTCACAGACGTACACTCTCAGACACTGTCCAAGACCTGACATGACGCCGCCTTATGGATGCTCTCAAGAACCCCCTCTATTTACATTCTAATCTTGACCCACCAGGGCTGTTTTAATGACTTTGCGACCAATTCGCCGCTGCTGTGAATCGCTGGGACTTACCCAGATGCTTGCGTTCCGGTAGCACTGAGTAACAATCCGGCTCTGTTACAACACTTACACTCTCTCAATGACAGAGCTTAAATGATACATTGCTTCCGAAGGGTCGCCGGCGCAGCAGAGCTCATAAGCTGGGCTCGTATCCAAATGGATTTTTCTGCGCCTCCGCATGCGTCATCCTCCACCAGAGCCATCCCACTCCACCTCATCGATCCTCGCCTTCGCCCTCTTCCTCAGGGTAATGGCCGTGACCTGACTGACCCCTACACCATCGCCAAGGCCAGCCTCCACCCTGCCGTCAAAGTTGCCGGTGTCCGTCAGTGTTGCAGTGGGGACACGTTGGTTGGAGCAGGGACGTGTTATAATCTGAACTCAAATAATCTTATGGGAATGACACGGAATAGATTTTGTGATTAAATCTCATATGCCGACATCGCTGGCACCCCTCCGTTATTCCGCAGATATTATTTAGTCTTATGGGAAGTCACCCACTACCTCCGCCCAACGGTTATTTGTTCAAGATAGAACTTGAAGTGCAGACTCGGATGTGGGTCGGAAATAGAATCGTTTACCCCTGAAACGATTAGGCTCTTCGTGAATGATGAAACAAAGACACAAGCTGTGCAGGATCCCCGCCGTCAGGTCCGTCAGGCGGCTCGTGAGCGACGAGGATCACAGAATTGCCCGGGAATTGCCACTCTCGCAGCTCAGGACTTGTCTCAGGCTCTCATCTTCGCTTTGACTCTTTCCTTCTTTTCCCTCTGCCATTCTTTTTATGTCTCCTCCAACCCCTGTCGGACGCAATATATTGTACGTTGTGCTTGGCCTGGTCGCGCAGACCTTATTTTTCGGTCAGTGGGTACTATATTTCCTACGTCAATGGCGAACCCTCTTCCACAGGCGGCTACACTCTTATAATATTTTTATCGACTCGAATGTTAATGTATGATCTTAACTTCTTGGCGGTCCAGCTAGGTTTCTGATTGCTTGAACACCGGCAGGAAGCGAGGACTGAAGACAACAGCCCACATGATTCTGTTGGTTATCACGCTTTTCATGTACCTTTTATCGGCCACCTACTGGGCATATCGCATTGCGGATGTTATAAGCAGGATGTACTTTTTATCGGAAATCCACAAGCACCCCTTCTTCCCCAGTTACGAGGCTTCTCACTCTGTTCAATGCTTTAACTCTTCTCAATGTGAGCAATTTGTTCCTGTTCTTTATTCTCTAATCAAGGATCCACAGTACATTCTCTGCGATGGAGTAGTTATTTGGAGGGCACGATTGATCTGCTCGCCGGATCATCGCAAATACCTGTATTTCCCCCTCTTTTGCCTGGGCATCACAGCTGGTTCGCATATCTCTTATTTATTGAGACCATTTTTCTGACAGCGGCAATTAGTGGCTGTTTGTGGTGTAATTGGACTCAGAATCGCGGGCTATATCTAAAAACCTTTGGAGAGACCTGATTAAAGTGGTTGACATCCTTCAAATCTCAGCGTTGAGTTTATCGTTGATATCCAACCTATCCTCCACTGGAGTTGTGGGGATCGCCGCATGGTTTGTTTTTCTTGTTGATATCATTAGCCAATGTCTAACTGGCTCAGGCGGCATCGAGAAGCCGTCCGCGTTGGATTCCAAAAAACACCAAAGGCGACCAGATATTAAGAATCTTGCTGGAATCTGGGGTTTTATACTGCATTTCTGGAGCGAGTACGTCCGTCAAGTGATTTACAAAGCATTAATCCAGTGATTTTTTTCCAGCTTCTAGGACTTGCGTGCTCTCTTATTAGGTTGCCCCACACCACATTGGCACTAGGGATCTTTATACCCCTGTGAATGTCCAAATTGCCGTATGCCGCAATCTTCTTCGCCTCTTCTGCCTTGTTGACATAGATAGGGTATGTACACTCCGGTTGTGCTGCTGCTCGTAAGCATGCAGAGGTCCTTGAGCGAAACAAGTTTCCTGGGAACGTTTCCGGACCATACATGCCAAGCAAGCCCTACAGTTTCACGTCGGCCTATGGGCGAGAGCATGCAATTTGGCACGCGGGCTGCTGAATTAATGGATGCCGAAATCGATCGTGGGTTCGCAGAAATCGAAAACACCAAGGGTCATCGACATCATGTTTCTGACGCGACCCTAGTCGTTTAGCAGCGCCGTATCGATACATAAGATACCCCACGTAAAATCTAGATACCACGAGGTGTACGAATTTAATTCAAGCAGTTTCCATCCCAAATTCCGCTCTACAAATGTAGGAAATTGGGCGGCAAAAGGTCACCCCCAAAACGGGTGAAGCGGAGACGTTCGACGCGGATTTGCAGACGCGAGGTTACGACAGAACACATTGCCCAAAGCAGCCTGCATTGGGGTCAACGAAATCATAAAAAAAATGAACTCGAGCTCACGTAAAGTAACGAAACAATAGTCGGCCTAGGGGTGATTGGTGCGGGTGCAAGAGAGGCTGAAGCGACGACATACCTCCGCGACAATGGCCACGATCAGGTTTCCTAATCGCAGCACCAAAGAGACACTGAAGAACGTTTTCAGAACGGTAATGTAACGTCGCTCGCTCGCACTTACAGCAAACATTTTCGCCCCGTCGTGCTGCAAGGTCACCATCACGTCGGCCTGTGTCCGCCGTGGTCGTTCGAACGCATTGTATAACGCGAGGATGATCAGAAAAAAATCGAAAACAACCCAAACACCCAGAACTACGGGCAATGCCCACGGTTTTTCTGTGATTACACACATGTGAATGAACGGGATATATGCAACGAATGCTCGGAAAATCAAAGTCAATACGGCATTCCACTTCTCGAAAGCGAAAAAAATAGCTACGTTGAACCTCCTGGGCGGAGAACACAGAAAAGACCATTGACAAGGCGAGTGCAGCGCCAAAGGTGCACATCAAGAGCCATTTATCCCTCTACGCTGATCCCAGTGTGTAAATCCGCAGGGCAAGGACCACTTTCAGTTCCATTGAGAACATTAGGATAGGTTGGCAACAGAACGGCGACTCACGATTTGATAATGTGGTGAACACAGTGGTGGTCAAAGCGAGTACCCAGAGGAATATCCGGCAACTGGTAGAGACTCAGCCCATCATTAAAAATATGGCGGAGTCCACCCACTCCTTTTTTTTAAGACAAAGTTAAATAAAGTTTTGGCAAAGGTTCAAACGACCTACTTGATCGGTCAAGCCAACACTTCCACCACTGATCACTAGAAACTGCTGATGAGAGTGTGGAGCTAAACCAAGATAAATGGCTTGCTATATGCTGCGTATATCGATATAGCCTCTGTGACATAGCGATTGAAAATGAAGATTGTGCGATATCCGAGACCAGCCGCCGGATTGAGCCAAATCAAATTGATTTCCTCTCCAAAAGTGAGGGTATGGTCGAATAGGAGTACAGTGAGCCCCACAGCTAATTCAGTAAGTCAGAATATTGAGGGCTGCGTTACTACTGGACATACCAGAAACATATCGGGTCGCAAAAACAGACGCTTCAGCCGACATTGCTGCGTGCCACAGAAAATCAATCAATCTTTCATTATATAAATGCGGTCGCATTGAACGGTAGCATTGTGAGCTCCGCAGGTGCAATCCGGGCCATTATTTCTCATGAAAACGAGGCAATCATCGTTTCCATCAGGCTTAATAGAGTAGTAAACATCACTGGAATCCATGGATGCGGGAGAAAATAGACTCGTAGGTAACGTCGAGAGGTTCAATCCAGATCCAAGGAGGTGAGACATGTTTATGAAGCTCCTACCAACGCCACGAAGGTAGAAGTCAATACAGATGC
>JARJLF010001341.1:0-83872 GCA_029378395.1 Mycena leptocephala
GGCGTGAGGATATGCGAGGGAACAGAACGAACATCTGCAAGCCGAGAAAGCCAGTAGCGATTATTATCATGCGATCGACCGGCTTCAACGATGAGATGGACTCCTTGTTGAAGTTTGCGAGTACGGCGTTTTCGAGCGTCGCGTCAATTTGATTGCACGCCACTTCCTTGAGCTCCGCGAGCTTGTCGACCAGTGTTGGCGTACCCAGTCTGGCCAGAACGACGTCGAGTGGTGATAGGACAACGTGGCCGGCAAAGTGCCTGGCGCAGTATCGGGCGTCCTCGCTGCGCTGCTCCCTGCGCTCGCCCGTTGTAAGGCTGCCGATGACGCCGGTTGCAGCCACCGACACCAGCGTCTTGTTTGGGTATTTGAGCGCCTCAGAATCGGTAGGAAGGAGTTCAGAGAAGGACGCAGATGGCACGACAGGCGGCGGGTCTGAGGCAGTCGAGAGGCTGGCAGAAGGAGGTTCTCGCCCCTAGAGGAACGTGCGTCAGGGGACACAGGTACTCGATGGGGAAACTCACAGGAAGGATGCTGTGTGCCATCGCATCGCGCTCGCCTGAGGCAGCCATCTCATACAGCTTCAGCGCCTCAAATTGCTTCGTTTTGCCATGGTCTGACCTCAGTGACCTGCTCTCCGACAATCGTAAGGAAGTCATTGATGCTGTGGCAGGCGCAGATACTCACATCGTTGTCATTTAAAGTAGCAGTGCAGGAGTAGACCGGTAACCGATCTCTTGTATGAAGACAAATAGGAGACCGGTCGATCTGGGTTTGAATTTACATAAGGGCCGAGCGATCATGTTTTTGGCACGTGGGATCCGTCCTTCCGCTTCTGCCTTTGCCTTTCGAGACGCGCCGGCCGCACAACTGTATTCTGTGTCCTTCCTGGGCCGACTATACCATGAATTTACGTCCTAATCCATTGCATCCACATGTTTATGTTCCCTCTCCAACATCCAATCTACAAAATTCCATACAATATGCTAAAAGACTCGAGCTACTCCATCCGTTCTTCATGCCGGTACTCTTGGGTGTGATTCGCATACCAGACGATGAAGATGCCACTAGATACTCCAAGATGCTAATACTTCCTTCTAGACTGCCGTCAAGCGCTTTCTTGGCATCTTTGTCCGCGCAGGAACACGCCACTTTGCTTCGAGCATACCTCATCGTGTACTCCCTCTCGCGCGGCAAGATGGTTCCACATCAAGGGCAACTGGAGTCCTCCTTAGCCGCTATGCCTGGTCGCGAAAGCATTGTTATAGCTCGAACGGGTTACGGAAAGACCTTATGCATCGCAATCCCACTTCTACTCCAACCCGGCACCGTAACATTGACAATTTCTCCTCTCAAACGGCTTCAGCACATGCAGGTGTGCAGTTCCTTCTATCTCATTCAATCTGAAATGTCTGAAATGCTCTAGGCCCAGGACTTCGTTCGTAAATATGGCATTCCGACCGTTGCAATCAATGAAGATACACCTGATTCGGTACTTTATGACAAGTCTGTTTATCATTTGCACATCCCAGATCTCGACGCTCATTGATCATGACCAGAAAATCGAGGCAGGAGAGATCCCGCATCTCATTGTGCAACCAGAGCAATTTCGTTTGACTCATGGTCACCTTCCCCGCATGGCCAAACTCCTCCACAACCGTCATTTCGTCTCCAAAGTCACGAGGGTGGCTGTCGATGAAGCTCACAACATTTCCACCTGTTATCAATGGCCGACCGCCTTTTCGTCCAGCTTGGGGAGGTCTAGGAGAAGTTCGCGCCCGGCTACATAAAGGGACAAGTTGGCAAGCGCTGTCCGCTACGATTCCAAGTTACATTCATAAAACCATTTCTCAAAACCTTGGGTTCTCCTCTGACGCGCTCTCCATTCGTGTCTAAACCGCCCCAATCTGATCTACGCTTCTCACAAATTCATTGATGGCTGTCATAATCTACGGAATCTTGATTGCATAATCCCACAACCCTTTCATCCTCCGATGAGACTTCCGAAACTGGTCATTTTCCATGGAAAGAAAACCGAAACCAGCACCGCAGCGGAATATGGGAACTCACGCCTACCTGCCGCATTCCAGAATCTCCGCATTATCACAGCGACATGTCACCAGAATATCTTGAAATGGCGTACAATGATTTTGCGAACCCCGACGGCACAGTTCTCATCCTTCATGCGACATCCGGCGCCGGAGAAGTAAGTGAAAAAAAAATATGTACCGACTAAATTAACGACCGGAGCGATCTAGGGCTTAGATGTACCTGAAATCAATGGCGTTATCAATTACGGCTTGCCTGAAAAGGTCCCCATGCAATTTATCAGCACCGCGGGATCCTTAGGTTGATAGGGAAATGGCCGCCGCACCGCATCATGTTCACATCCGTCGGCATGTTCCAAAGCGGTTTAAAAAGACCACTGGCTTTGATTTTATTTCTCAGATTTCCGCTGCCCTCTTTTCCGCAACCAGTTGTAAAATGGTCTACGCATTTGCAGCAACTCGGCCCGTCAATTCTTCTGGTGTTCAACCGGCCATCACGGAGGAACAACTGTGGAAAGGTCTTGAATATAAAGCGCGCAACCCAGTTGTGCGTTTTCTTGATGCGGATACTGCGCCCTCCTAATTTATTTGCTCCAAGCCTTTCGTGCCGGTGATGTCCTCCAGCAAGACTACGTTCGAAGAAGGAAACAAGGTCCCTTCGGATTTCCATTGAATCACTCATTCTACAGATATTGATCGACTTTCGTCCCGCAGCTTGTGCGTGAGTTGACCGTGACAACGGCAAGCTCGACCACCATCATGAAAGAGGAAATCGAGAGCTATGCTGCTACCATCGTGCGTAGCATTTTGACTCACTTAAGGTAGTTCTCGACCTTAGCTCATGCCTCAATCAGATGTACTTCGAGATAAACACAGGCCTGCGTATCACGCACACCATCTCCTACGGACCCAACGACGAGTTGTTGTTGACTTATACCTTTTCCAACTGGACTGGTATGTGGAATCTACATACTACTGATTCCTGCAATCATTCACCTTGTTCAGTAGCTCCCGGAGCTGCCCCCGATGAACCGAAGCCGAGTGCCAAAGAGCTGAATGAGATCGTCGGCAGGGCCCTCGACAGGGCTTGATATTATACGAGAGATGGTTAAGGAGGGGAAGTTGTAGATTTTGAAATTGTAGTCAGAATCGTGTGCGAACAATCTGCGAAGCAAACCTGTCGGGTTTAAGTGTGGCGGTGAATTTCCGGGCTCCATTGAATGAATAAATGTGGAGGAGACCGGTATGGCAGCCTCTATACATACATGCGCAAGATAGTCGGGCTGCAGTCATGAGATCGCTCTTGGATTCCTTGTGGATTCCCATTTAGTATGATTTAATGGCACAAACACGGCAGCTTGTCAGAGAAGAATAGAGAAAGTTGGAAAGGAACACAACTGAGCAATAACTGCAGTATTCATGTAGTGGAAGAAAAATGAGATTTTCTATCGACTGGTGGCAGTGGACAGTAGATGCCTCGTAAATCAGGGCCAATACACAAAAAAAAAGGATTTTGACTCGACAGAACAGTGGCTTGAATTGAATCATTGTACTCTCGGAAAGGGAACAAAAACGCCTTCAATCCGGTCCAGAACAAGGGAATTTGAGCATCAGCGAATCCTGATTTTTGGGGACTATACCATACTACACCACACTATGGAGCTCTATGTAGTACTATATAGCACTACATAGTGAGGACTCCACTATGCAACAAGAGACCTTCACTACACCGCACTATAGGCACTATGTAGCACTATGTAGCACTCTGTAGCACCCTGTAGTTCAATCAGGATTTGCTGATGGCCCTCACTCACTCTGTCCACGGCCGGTTGATCGACTGGACTGCTTTTCAGCGCCAAACTCCCGGGAATTCTATCCATGGTTTCTGCCGGCCTATTTTCCTCGATTGCTACTCGAATGTATCTCTGGCAAGGAAGAATCGGATCACATGCTCGCTTGGCATTAACCTCTCGTTTCGCACTTTGATCTGGCCGAGATACAATGGTTGAATGAACCCTTGCCGTCCCGTAATAAAAGTGCAGCCGCTTCAATCGGCAATTTTTGGGGCTTCGTTCCCCAATTCGGAAAGACAAAGATCGCCTTTGTGCTGTCAAGCCCCCAAAGGAATCCGAGGACAATGGTTTGAATCCTCTTAAAAGACGGATGGTGGTGTTCACGCCAACCACCTAGTACTTCTCGCTCTTCCCCCATCATCATGGACACACTCGACCCTAGCGCCACTGCCGATTGGAACGCATTCGAATCGGATAGGAGGGATTACACGCCGCTTTGGCCCAGCTGCGATGACATCGAGGTGCGTGCCACTGACCCTCGGCTCGTACAACGTCAAATACAAGCTGAACGATACAGAACCAAATTGGACAGTTCAGCAGCACCGACTACATGCGAGATAACATGGCACCGCTCCTTGGCGTGTCGAACCCCGCTCGGACAAAGCCAGGAAATGCATCTGCTCCGACCACCCGTTTGACTGTTCGAGGGGAAGGCTTCGAAGTCCCGGGGGATATCGAGGCCTTGGTGGCTCATCTCGGTGATTCCAGGGTGTCGAGGCATACCGTGTCGGGCCAAGATGTAGGTAGCTATATTAGCACTTTCCACTTCCACTCAACATTTGCAGGTCGAAATCCTCGACGATTATGCTGGGTCGATCTCGGACACACATAACGATATTTTAACCAAGCTCAAAGTCGTCCACGAGGGACCCGCAGGTGGCATCCTGGCAACGAAGACGACGCTTGCAGCGCTGGACGTTTTTGGAGACGGCTCTCATCAGCTTTCGTATGTCCCTCCCTCCGGTTTCTTCTGAGCTTCCTCAATTCCGACCCTATCCAGGACTACCGCCAACAACAACAGGCATCTCGTCACTATCTTCATCATCCTACCACTTGTGACCGCTCCTGGGAAGCTCAGAATGCACATCACATACGAGACCGCCAGCGAACACCAAGATATCAGTGTCCGCGGTGGTGCGATCGGGCTATATACCGGGGTCTCTGAATCCGGTGCCCGCTTCGATGTCGCGAGGGCTGGCCAGGTCATTTGTCTCACGTACCACACGTTCGTCGTGTGCAGCTACGGACCCTTCAGAGTTCCAAAGTTTCAGTATTTATTTGGGGCTTGACACCCCTGCCGGATGCGTTTTGCGCCTGGAATCACCTGCTCAAGTCCCCAGCACTGATGCTTTGGCTTCTTCACGGCTCCCCTAAGTCCGCTGAGGACCTCGAAGGAGTCGATGCTATACTCGTATGCCACCTCGCCCCACTGGCCAAGGCGTACGGCTTCAAGATCCACATCTGTTCCCTCGTTTACACCTTGTCAACGGAACGCGGAATCCGTCATCGATGGGTGGGGATGGGAGAATTTGATATTGATCCTTCCAAACTGCACATGTCTCCCGACGCTGAAAAGGACTACGAATGGCAGAGTCTGTACACTTTGGAAGGCAAGGATGTGACAACGGAGTGGGCTCAAGATGACATGATTCTTGCCCGCGATGTTGTAGCAAGCTCGGACGAGTTGCAGGACGTCATGATGCATGTCGTTCCTGAAACCCGGGTAGACATCAACCAAGGATTGGTAAGAGAGTATCAATCTGCGCGGCAAAAGAAGCTTACGAGTTGTTTTAGCATAACTATTCAGACGTAACGTTAATCCATGGTCAGCTCTACTCTCACTCATCGCATTTCCGTGGCTAACCTTCCTAGATCGATGGGCCTACTTCCTCTGTGTGGCGCCGTGATTATGAAGAAATAACCAGCATGGTCAGCTCTTGTCGAGATTTTCTATCGACTGGTGGCAGTGGACAGTAGATGCCTCGTAAATCAGGGCCAATACACAAAAAAAAAAAGGATTTTGACTCAACAGGAGAGTGGCTTGAATTGAATCATTGTACTCTAGGAAAGGGAACAAACACCTTCAATCCGGTCCAGAACAAGGGAATTTGAGTACGCCACACTAAGCTCAAAAGAAACGGTTTGTTCTATCGCTTACAATGGAATGCACAAAAAGAACAAAGGAAATTCTTCGGTTGCATTGGCGACAATACCTATATCGGTCGGGCTCATGACGTTTTTTGAAAGCAAATTCTCGATATTTCGTCCGTTCAACTTGCCTCTTGCTCAAGAATTTTACCCAAATAGCGCTTGCCTCGAGCACACCACAATTAGACTAATAATAATAACAATAAACCGGATGAGCCTACGAGTCGAGTGCTGCCAACGCATCGCTCACAGCCGAGTCGAATACTCCCCACGCGTTGCTCACGGCGAGCAAGTCGTCCGCATTCACCCAGTCCGAGCCCGCCGCCCAGAAGGTATTCCACGTCCCGACGTTCGAGGCGGTGTCCCAGAAGCGCGAGCGGATGCCAAAGTCGTGCGCGTTTCGGACGAGCTCCTGCATTTGCGCGGTCTGCGGACACGTAGGTCAGCGGTGAGATAAAAGAAAGAAGGGCAAGACGAGACGCACGCTGGACACGCTGCCGTCATCAACGCTCGCGAGGGGGGCAATCTCCGGGCCCCACTCGAGCCCGACGCCGGGCTTTGTGCTGTAAAGCTGGAGGATGTTGGCGTCGAAGAAGACGTCGCGCGGGTTTGAGGCGACGACAGAGGCGAGGGGTGTGTTGCCGGTGCCGACGACGGTCACTGCGCCCTGTGTGAGTTTGCCGTTGGCGTATGTCGTGAGATGGCCGCCGGCGCGCAGGGGCTGGAGGGCGTCGACCACTGGTTGGAATGTTCTGCTAGGATTTTAGCTTTGGGTCACTGCATGAGAAGGGCTGAACGAACGTTGGTCCATCGGATTTAAAGTCGATAAGGAGCTGTAGCGGATTGTTCACTGAGATTCTGAATGGAGGTAAGTACGAGCTAGATCTGGACGGCCCATGATACAGACGGTGTGGGGGAAGATATGGTTCCATTGATAATACCCAGAATATTTGCGAGATATAATGAATTGAGGGTCTTGGTTTTGTCTATCTCGCCGCTCGTGTGTGCAACCTGATGTCAGAATTAATGTAAGATAAGAACACAGGTGGAGATGAGGCGTACGAATAACTGGCTACTCTGCCACCACACGTCTGCTTCCACGCTCATGATGCTCAGGTTGAGGGCCGTCCACAATGGAACCGCACGGGTATCTTCCACAAACTTGAACGAATGTTCGCCGAGAATTTGTGAGACGTACAATCATTGTGTGAATGAATGGGCTTGACGGCGAGAGATGTCGAGGCAAAGGCAACTACCAGAGCACAGAGTGAAAGCATTTGAATGTCAAAGGTGAAGGAAGGAACGGTGAGGTATATATATCAACTCGAGGCAAAAGCCAAAGGCAGACAGATTGGTGCCGAAGACAAAGGTGTACGGACCATATGGACTGAGGTTTTCTTTTAAATGAAGAAGTCGAGTGTGGGCACCAGTGAGGACAGAAACGGAAAGGGTAACCAACGTGTGCGTGTTGCAGTGCGTTGCCGCACCGCCACTGATGTGCGCCATATGCTCCATCATCTTCACATCGCTTCATGCCTCTCTTTCTTTCTAAGTAAACTCTGGTCAGCCCTGGTCCTCTCTCTAAGGCCGGCGAGACCTATCTATTCCTTCTCTCAAGTCAAGCTGAATATAAACAAATCGGCATTTCACCCACATTCTGCCAAATTGTTCTGTCTCAGAGAATCTGCTGGGGTGGTTACCCAACCACATGCACGCCGCACGGCGAGAAATCATTCCATACATGTGCATCTTCCGTTTGCAACAGTGCAGGTCTTGACATATCTTCCTGATCTCCGGTAGCTCTCAGTACTATATCCGCTCTTTAAATATCGAGACACGTTGCTCCCCGGTCTCGCTTTCCACCCAAGATGTGGAGAACAACTATAATCGTGGCTTTTACCTTCATTCTGGCGCTCACATCGCGGGTGGCCGCCCAAGTGACCTTGGACACGAGCAAGGTGCGAGTTAACGTATTTGCACTGAGCCACCCCTAACAGAAATACGCAGTGCTACACGCTATCAACGAATGGCACCCAATACCTTGACTCTACGGACAGTGTCCTTGCCATTCAAGTGCACCCCGAGTACGTGGCCTTCGAATCGAGCTTGGGCTCGCTGGCTGACTTGTGAATCATAGCCGAGCAGCGTTAGAGGCAGGGACAGACAAGGGCGTCCGCTTCCACTTTCCATTGGGTGAAAAAGGCTGGGTCGTCTGCGAGGCAGTATCAAATTTCCACCACACACAAGTACGCCTCCTGACTCTGCCCCTTATAGGCCCACGACGACCATTTCGTCGGTACTTCCATCCCGAATGCTGCGAAATGGGCCACAGAGGTGCGTCATTCATATAATCCCTTCCTCAGGTTTTCTGACTTCATTCCTCATTTAAAACAGGACTCGCTGGGTTCTACTGTCGCCCTTGCAACCATCCACATCTCCGCGTCAGGGAAGCAGGTGTATCTTAATGCAGGCCCTCGGAAACATATGAGTTCCACCGCCGGAGGTGTGTCCCCATCCGTCCAAGTTTTTGGTCGCCGCTCACGGTCCCCGCTTGCAGTGACGACTACGGAATTCGACTGGGATATCCAGGAAATAAACTGCCTTCTCTCATGATACCCGTTCTACTGCATGTGAAATATCTGTACGTGTGTATATATCACCTAATGATCTGTGGATTTTCCTGTGCGCGCGCATTCCATTTCACGAGGCCATTGGATGGCTTACAGCGACGGTACGTTCAATCAAATGAGACTCATCCCAGGACGGCCATTCATTTGTGCTTGGGAATTAAATGACGAGACACGATACGCTAGCTTTCAGGTGCCCGGGTAGTCGGGCGGCCAATGAATTTCGGACGACCTGAAAACAATGGTTTCAGGAACACGCCCGAAACTTATTGTTTCTCCTGAAAGTGAAATTATTGGCTTCAGCCATACTCCTTTTACTGATACTAATAATTTCAGGCACGTTTACTCCCTGAAATTTCTCTTTGTTGTGTCCTCTCACCTGTTGTGGGTCCGCCTTCGGCCGGCGCAAATATATGGTGAGTATATCGCTGAGCGAATATTGGATTCCGTCAAATAAAAGACGAGGGTAGAGGTTTTGCTCGCTATGTCATCCACTTATTTTAATCCGAGTTGTCACTCTTTTACCCAAAGTGTTCAGTTTTTTTTCAACCGTTCACTTTTCGGCAATCATGGGACCTTGATGGGAGCCATAAATGGTAAGCCGACGAATGCCGGATGAGAATTTTTCGCATTTTCGAGCCATTTTGGGCTGTAAATCTTGACCGTCACCGCCACCAACTGCCAAAGCGTCACCTGAAAATTAAGTACTGTATTACAATATTCGAACTAGGTTCATTTTTTTGCAATTGTCGCCGTCCTCACAGAACTACCTCCTTAGTTGAACCTATTCAAGTCGTCAATTGCGTTCTCCAATATCCAATTCACGCCTTATTTTGTGGCATTCATTATCGCGCTGCGGCAATTTAACCGAGCCAAGGCATGAGATGTGTCAAGAAGCATTTAACTTCGGAACCACATCCGAAACCACGCCGTCGAACGCCGGCGTTCTTGGATTCGGAGTTACAAATACAGTCGATATTTCAGCGGCTTGGTAATGTTAGTCAATCGCCAAGAGGTCAGTTTGTGCCATTTGCCCGGCCGGCGAACCTTAGAAGCCAAAAAGGACAATGCGAATTTGTATAAATACCACTTTCCGCTGGAGTCCCTCCACTCATCACCCCCACTTCAATTTTTGAGAAATGTCGAACAAAGTTATCCTCGTCACTGGTTCAAATACTGGAATCGGCTATGAACTAGTTCACTTGCTGGCGGCAAAAGGACATATAGTCTATCTTGCATCCCGTAACGAATCTGCGGGGAGAGACGCTGTGTGAGTTTCACTAGGATCCTGGATTCTCCGTTCACTGAAATTCTTTCTTAGGACCAGAATCAAGTCGGAAAAAAATCTCGATGTTAAATTTGTTCAGTTGGACGTGACGAATGCCGACTCAGTGAAGGCCGCAGAAGCCACGATCATGAAAGCGGAAGGACGATTGAACATCCTTGTCAACAATGCTGGTATACACCTCTGAATCTCATTTACATCGGATCTTGGCTGAACCACATGAATTTGGCAGGCACTGGCGAAATCGGCAAGCCCCAAGGAGCAACAGAAATCGACGTCGCAGTCCTCCGGGCAGCGTTCGAGCCAAACTTCTTCGGGCTAATCCAGACCACCACGACGTTTCTGCCACTCATCCGATCGTCCTCGACGCCGGATTCGCCATCCGTAATTCTTAACGTCTCAACAGACATGGCCTCGAACTCGTTCATGGCCAGCCCGCGAGGCTTCCTCCACGAGCTCGTAGCGTACAATACGAGCAAGGCCGCAGTGAACTCGTACACCGTCGCCCTCGCTCATGAGCTCAAGGCGGAAGGGATCAAAGTGAACTGCGTCACGCCGGGGTTCACAAGCACAGCGTTGAATGGATTTAAGAGTGGGGCCAAAATGGCCGAGCAAGCGGCGGAAGTCTTGCTGGAATGGTCCCTTTTACAGAAGGATGACAAGACTGGTGGGTGTTCTGCTCGCCTTATCTTAATCCACACACACTGATTGTACTGTCCAAGGCATGTTCGTGAATGAAGCAGGCGAGTTCCCATGGTAGATGCGGTACACAATGATCAGTTGGTATTCGAGTTATATTCTTTCGAGTTTGGAAACGGGCACCGGATTATACAACCATTGATTATTCAAAGTTGAAAAAATCACTAATTATGACGTGGAGATAAACAAAAGACAACCAGCAGAAAACTCATCGCGCGATTCTTTGCTCTGGAGATGAAATTACTGCGTTTCTGAACTAACTCTGGTTGTTGCAAATCTTGTTGCTTGGGACGCAAGTCTAGTTGTTGATGAAGCAAATTGACTGCGGGACGCCCGTCGGCATAAGCAATACTCGAGTCGAGTGAATGGCTTACTGGTTTTCTTGTCGTAAAAGTCGTTGTTACTTTGTCGTACCCGTTGGACGGCCCGCAGTTTGGCTTCGCGTTTTTCCTCCGGGGTACGAGCCATTGATAGTTCCACTATCCTGTAATGAATTGTTAGAGGTTTATATCAATGTTACAGCCACAAGGGGGACCTTTTAATGGATTCGACCTCCTCGAAGAAGCCTTTAGGGTCGTTGGGCTTTTTGACAGACGATAAGTCGTGGGAGACGGTAACGGTCACTGGAGCATTGAATATTTGAAGTTCGGTGACACCGTTGGATCGGTCGACCCTGTTGAGCATGGCAGGGTCTTGTTCTGAATCGCCTGCCTTGGCGGGGACTTCCTGGGGTTCGGAACGAACAGCATCCCGCTTGGCTAGGTCCTCGGTTATCAGGCTCGTTATATCGCATCCATTCATCCTCGTCCAGTTCACAATCGACGGGGCTCTCAGTAAATGAGGTTGGGCAGCGGACCGTAGCAGTAGTAAATGGTGAAAGACAGCAATTGTTCCAAGGCAAGGGATTATTCGGACGAAGATGCGGCCGAGATAACCCAGGTGTGATCCACGGCCGGTAAAACTGGCACCGACGGAGGCGTCAACGAAATTTATGGGATCATCTTGTGGAAGGCCATCCAAAAGGAAATGGATGGAATAGGTGTGGTAAGGTTCTGTATAAGTGGGGGTGACGTTGACTGGTCAACAAAGGAATGGTTGCAGATATGAGGTTGGATTGCACATACATTTCTCACAAATGCAACGTACGGTTTATTGATAAGTTTCTCGCCAGACAGGATAGCATCGGGGTCATCCAATCCTTCCAAAATGGCCGCAGGATCAATGGTCAAGGTAAGACGTTTGTCCCCTTGTCCCCTTTTCTAGGTTTGATGAAAGCGATGGGTTGTTTTTTTGTGGGTCCATGTACACTGCCACCTTGCAGGCTTGATGCGATCTCAATCGATGCGCCGTGTTGTTTTTCTTGTGCCACTGTGGCGCAGACAAGCATTTGTGTAAATACAATAAGATCCCTGCAACACGCTTGATGTTATCACCAAGGTAACCTTGTTTCTTAAATTCGATATAAAAGGCGCTTGAACTTCTTGAGTGCCAATACAATTCAATTCAAATGGCCATATCCTTCTCTCTGTGCGACTGCTGTCCTCGAAGACTCAAAATGACGAGAGAGGAGGGTCGTCCAGCCTGGCGATATCTGTGCCGTTCCTTATACATCTATGCAACTTCCTTTCATGAACCTCATGGCCGAGTCAGCTCGGTC
Source organism: Mycena leptocephala (assembly GCA_029378395.1). Lineage (NCBI taxonomy): Eukaryota > Fungi > Basidiomycota > Agaricomycetes > Agaricales > Mycenaceae > Mycena > Mycena leptocephala. The sequence continues at coordinate 12,318 of JARJLF010001341.1, forward strand.
AAAGGGGTCGAGATATTCAGCAAAAACGAAGCGTCGCCTAGTTGCCCTTAAAACCACTGATTGGGGCAAAAAATGCCGCCCATGCGTCGTTCTCCCTGCATCAGAAACGAATCCACCCTTAATTTATTTGATGGGGACCTTCGATGGTCAAACTCCGGACAGGCTGCGGCAGTTGTTTCAAGAATTTGTGATTCCAGTGTATCCCAATCTTGGACCACTTATCAACGGGAAATACCCCGCTCATGTGCATTCCATTCCGGAATGGAATCGGCCGGCCCAATGATCGTCGCTCTGCTCATGTTGCCAAAATACGGTCACCAAGCACTCGAACTTGATCGATGGTCGTCTTCCAAAGGCATAAGCCATGAATATGATAAAGAAGAGCTGCAAAGCTAAATTATTCAGGTGGAACAAGAAATACTCTTCCTATTATCTGAGACCCCTTAGTGGGCCACACTAATTACTGGGCCACTTGCATAATATAAGCCGGTGGGATGCATAGACCTAGGATTTGGTACTTCTAGGATGGAATACAATGTATGAGGACGGCGTGCGTCAAATTTGGAAGAAAGTGTTGGCGGCGATCAACAGCTGTGCCGGGTTTTTGATCGGGATGATGACGTGTGAACATCATTCCTTGTCTCCGAAGACCTTCTTCCACTTGTTCCTCCACCAATTCCTGGCCAATTCACAAGATCAGGGGCTCGTCCTCATCCCTAGATCGAGGAAAATGATCTGCGACTATCCTGAGAGCAAAAAATGTTCCCTCTCGCCTTGCTGAGCCCAAGAAGACCTTGATTTGAGCTTGAGTAGCAGATTCTCGACCTCTCGATGGTGAGCCAACCGTGTATGCTACGGACCTGAGAATTTGAGGATGCACTTTAGACACCAACAACTCTTTCAAAACGAAATCATGGGTTTCTAACTGCCATATTTGGTGGTCACCGAGGGATACATCCTGAAACGCCCGAATTTCGTTGGTGCGTATGTACGAACTTTTTTGAAGTGGTTATTGTAGGCCAGAGGTCAGCTGTTGTTAAAATATATATGCGAATGCATCTTATCTATCGGTCCGTATTCAACTTTGGCGCACCAATGCACTCTGTGCTTTGCAGAGCGTGTCATTCTGTGCACACAGCGATTTCACCCCTTTTCCTTGGCTCAAAGGGAAATATTTAAGGTGCTTATATACCTCGGAAGTGCTCTGTTATTGTACACAATATTGCAATTGGATGTCTTTAATGATTTGGGATACATTGGGACAGCCGATATCAGTCCGAATGAACGATGTGAGGAGGTGGCCCACTAAGCCGTTTTTGCCGTTTTGGGAAACCGCCGGAACAAAATATTCCGTAAGTTGAGAGACCATCGTGTAAATTGGCGGAAACTATTTCAACTCACTGACAGGATGAATGCCTTGGTGCTAGACCCCATATAACCGTATTTACCGCATTTTACGTGTGGGCTTGAGGTCAAAAAGGCCAAGGTGGCCCACTAAGCAGTCGCAGATAATATACGAAGAATGAGCTTCAGCAACTGTGTGATGAAGTGATGGTGTGTATGTTTCAGTTCGTGTGCACCATCTCTGATCAATGTCACAGAGCATGAATATCCCCGAGGACGAAAACGGTTTCAAGGTCAGTATGATTTTCTTAAGAAGTTGTGAATATGAACAGAGTTCGGAGTCCTAGTCCTCGGATAAATGGCCCAAGGCAAAATCCCTTCGACATTTTTTGCCATCCCTGGGTTCCCGCTCTGTGCAGCAGGGATCTGTGTTTCCCAATGGCGGCTATTCCCACCGATATACAAGACGTGCGCCGTCAATGGCCGCGTCACTGGCGGGAGATGTGGCTAATCTTACAATCCAGGCAAGTCTAACTTAATTTTAAATTGTATCCGATTCCTGATCCGAAATGAACGACAGGAGGATGAAGAAGGCTGGGCTATTTCGAATGGTCGTCACCGTTGAAATCTGGTCTCGGTTTCCAAGCTATATATTCTAGCTGAATTTAAATATTATTAGGGCTGCGGCCATAACCTTGATGATGGTTTCTCGAGGTCCGCCGAACCCAACCGGCTGTTCGACTTGAATGAAGTTGAATCTGGATTCTGAACTCTGGAATCCGTGGATCTCAGATCCTGCATTTCTCTTTAAGTGCTTGCATTGCGGAAGAATATCCACTTTTCGTGGCCGATCATTTCGTCGCGCTGTGCACATCCTGGCGGCTCTCAACTATGACCTTTTTTTATCGCTAAATATTATGTGGTCTTGGAACTCGGTGCTGTGCAACGTGGTTTTATGTTTTTTTTTTTGTGGTTGAAGAACGAGGTTTTGGGGTGCATTTTTATGCTATGGATCTGATTTCGGAGGTTTTTCGCGGTCTTCGGATGGTATTCTGGCCCAAGTAGTTGGAGCACAACCGCTCGGCAACTGCCATATCTCCCAGGTTTGCCGCGGAAGGGATCACCTGATGTTGATCTGTTTGCCGGCCCGGATCCGCTGTGCCTCAAATAATCCTTTCAGCCACTATTGCTGGCATAGATTATGCCATTAAATCCTCTATAACATCCGGTTCACACTCCCGCGGTTCCATTTACAGCCATTCGTACTTGGTATACAGGCAGCGTCATTTGTCAGGGTCCTCAATTCCTGGGTAGCAACGGAGTTGCGGAAGCAAACCTTGACTGAAAAATACTGTGTTTCCTTTAGAAACATACCTTTGGCTGCTATAGCCTTCATAAGTTATACCCGTGTTCGCGTATTTCACTTGAACCGTGAGAATTGCTCTGATGTCGGCTCATCGGCTAGCAACTGGTTAACCACGATCTCAAACCACAGATCTGGTCAAACCACGACGTGCGTTCACGGTGCATGATGCACACAATATTTTGCAATAAAAGCTTTATACTCAAACCTAAGCTTACAACGTTCAGGGCACAATCGCGGATCACGATCGCCGATATGATCCAACAATGATCTTTCCACTGTCACTATTCAATGGATTGCAAACCTGAACGAGTAAGCGACTCGGGAATACGAGTATGTTGGGTCATGGCTGGTCATGGCTAGTCCTTTTTATCGTTGAATTTTAGTTCAAAGTTACTAATAACTTTTCAGATCGACAATTGCGGCGTCTCGCTCGATTAGTTCACCGTTCACGTTCAACTGTCCACTCCCAACAAGATAAGTGACTTTTCAAGCGTGCGAGGTAGATATTTAATCCAAAGCCTCTCCACATACCCGCAGAATAGAACCGGAAAACCCCGCACGGTCTTCCGCTCGTCCGTACCGCCAGTATCAGACCCGCCCCTGTCCGTCCTCCAACCGTCCTCTCAATGTTTTTAGAGACTCCAGAGTCGAGGACGGCAAGCACGGCGATTCCCGGTAACTGCGGAATTTGTTCATCCCAAACGGTAAACCATAACTCCGGCGATCAGATCTTGATCAGATCACTTACTCAGTCTGTTCTATTTTTGACTTATAAACCTCTTGGACGTTACCACCACATACTGTAGTTTGTTCCGATGCTTGGGATAAACAGTCTCGAATCTGCCTCCATACCCATTCGACCTCTTCTTCTCCTCACCATTGGATTCGTCTCGTTATTTGTTGTGACGCGTGCAGTGAGCACCCTTCCACTCCAATTTTATTCGGAACACAAAACTCAATAACGGTCATTTAGACGAGTAAATTACGGACTGTGAGATTTCCCTCATTTAAACTCCAGGTTCCTCCTATACGTATTATGTAGTTATCCTTTCGTCGCGGTAAACAAAATGTGGATACAATCCACGGCACCGACTTCAAAATCTCCAGGATTCTAGGTGCGTTACAGAGAGGCTGTGGAATTGCTTTGCGCGCTGATCATCATCCGTTAGTTTATCCTATTAAGGTACTTCTCCCCCCGCTAGCACTCTCTGTGATGTTTACCACTATAAAAATTAAGAGTTGTACAGGCACAGACTTGCGCAGCTCCACGTACGACCAGGAAGGATTTGAGGTATTCCGCCGTTCAGCCTTCTCCCAGTTAGAGTACGTCTGAATTAACCATGCCAGTTTGACCGTAAATGGATGATTGTGGACCTCGAGAAGAATAAACAGCTCTCTGCGCGGGATAATCGCGGCATCAAAGTCGGTTCTTCCGGACTCGCCCGCGAATTCGAGCTGATGTCCCGGAAACAGCTGGTTCGGGTCTCCCCCATAATTAAGCGGGACCCGTCTTCTCCCACCGGAGGCGTCCTGGAAGTAACATTCCCCGACTCGCCTGACACGTCATCCTTTAGCATCCCGCTAAACCCCACAAAAGAACAGCTCAGCACATGGGAGACGCACGCGGGCTTCGACCTCTGGGGTTCCTCCAACGAGGGCTACGTCGTCGAGAGCGCGGACCCCAGTGTGCTTGAAACGCCGTCAGAAATCCTCTCGGGGTACGTAGGCCGACCGGTCCTCCTCGTCATGAAGACGTCCACCCCGCGCCCGATAACGGAGCCGATGCCTTTCGACCCCACGCGCCTCGCGTACGCGGGCGGCCCCACAGTGCGTTATCCGGACTTTAGCCCCTTCCTCCTCGTCTCGGACGCGTCGCTCGCAGACGCCGAAGCCAAGGTGTGGGCAATGGCGCGCGGGGACTTTGAGAAGAAGGTTGCTGGATGCACGCCGGAGGATGCGGCACCACCCACCAACGAGTGGGCGCGCGACGGCGCGAAGAGACTGCTCATGGAGCGCTTCCGGCCGAACGTGGTCGTGAGCGGCGTCGACGCGCCATTCGGCGAGGACGATTGGCAGGAGATCATCACCCCCGATAATCGCGGATTCGTGCTGCCCGCACGGTGTCCGAGATGCATGGTACGTGTTCGTTCTCTTGTGGGTGATCAGACCCGGCTCGAGGCTGACTTGGCCTATATTATATGGCAGTTCCCCAACGTTGATACGGAGACTGGCCTGCGCGATTCCCAGATGCCCAACAATGCTATGATGCAGTACCGCAAAGTAGAGGCGTTTGCGCCGTCGAAATATTGCTTCGGGTACGTGCTTGTTTCTTTGCATTTCGTCTTCATGTATCCCAGCTTGTGTAATTGCCGCGCTCCTAATTTCGCGATCTGATTTTATAAAGCTGTACGCTGACTCGATCTACTCAGGATGTACATGATACCAGCCGAGGCCAGCGGCGTCCTCAATGTCGGTGACCAGATATTGGTTACGAGGAGCGCGGTGAATCCAAAGTTGGTGGCTGCATAGGTGATCTGGATATTCCAGACACGCAAAGGAAGGCAGCAGTATTTACTGTAGCGAGACCTCCTTGGATTGGTTGACTCGTCGGACCTTCGTTTCTTTAATGCCTTTATTTTAGATCTAGACCGAGCAAAAATTTAACGTCTCATTCAGAGGCGTAAATTGGCGCAGTACGAACCGCCGGCTGTGTGGTGAGCTGCGGTCGCCGTGGGTGTGAGTGGCAAATGCAGGAGAATGCAGGTCGGTCAAGAAATCGGCAATTATCGGAGCAACACCTGGTCAGTGATCCGAGTCGATCCGAGTCGTGATCGTTCCTTGCATTACCTTCGTCCTCGTCTGCCGAGTCTCAACAATTATAGAGCTCAACAACCCCTGAGCTCTCGTTCAACTGGAAGTATTAGCCAAGTACGACTGTATATTCTTGTGATCATGGCGACTGAGACTGACTGAGGCTTATGGTGCAGAATTAAATTGAAACGAGAATCCGTCCTGCGAAGATGGCTAACACTACACCTGTGCTGGGGGGGGGGGGCGGAACGCAATCATGCTGAAGGATAGAGAAACTGGTGTGTGATGTGCGTAGGCGCGTATGTCTGTCCACCTCAGCGGACGGCGGCGGGAGGCAAGCCCCCGCGGACGGAGGTCGGGATATCCGCACAGCTGTGCTGATTTGACGTCGGGACGCTGTTACCTCCGGTCGGCAGGCCCTGGCCCTGAACGCAGTGGGAAGTTCTCGTGCTCCTGTCTCGGTAACCCAGACATTCTGGTGTGATCCTTATCTTATCAGTGCCACGGACTGATCCGGCTGAGTTTGAATAAATGATAAGAAAAGATGCGCGCTAGAGTGTGTGATTTGTCATTTTCTTATCATTTATGCCGGATCAATCCGAAAGCGATAAGATATCAGTCACGCGTAGCAAATCACACTTGAACGTCTGGGTTACCGAGACAGCTCGTGCTCCTGCCAGCAGCTCTTTGACGGCCAAACTCCAAAACTCTGCAAGTCTCTTGGAAACCATATTGTATTAGCTGTCGTCGCGGACATTTTACATATAATCATCTCGACATCAACCAGATCTCTACCCTGTTGAAAACAAGTATATCTTCAGATATGTATATGAGCCTCGACTATCTGGATCTTTCTCCCACTGAGGAAGACGCCCCTCCGGCATGGAGTCCTTTAATGCCCACACCACTATCGGTGCGCACATAGTAAAGTCTGTTCGTCGATTAATCCCTTGGTTTCAGGTGCCTACCAAATCGGTGTCCTGGTCTCTTATGCGCTTTTTGGGGTGACAACCACCCAAACGTACATCTACTACAGCCGCTTCCCGAGTGACTCCCCCACGATCAAGGTTCTGGTGAGTGAAACAGAAAAATAGAAAGACATGACTGACTATCGTGCATAGGTCGCGTTTGTCTGGTATTTTCTGTCGCAGCTGGCCATCGCCAGCATCTGCTCATGAGCGTGCGTGTGTAATAGGGTCTGCGAGGTCGCACATGCGCTTTGTATCGGACACACGCTCTACCAGTACACGATAATCGACTACGGGCACCCGGAACGTCTCGGCGATGCTGAGACGTTCCTCATAACGTCCGCCCTCTTCGACGGCGTTATTGGAGCTTGCGGTACGTCCATGTTTAGGAACTCTTCCGAAACTCTCGCTCACATACTGCAGCTCAAGGGTTCTTCGCTTTCCGAATCTACCGCCTTTCTAAGAAACTGCACATCCCGATCCTCTGCTGGACTCTGTCGTTCCTGCGCGTACTGGGAGACATCGTGCTCTTAGCTGTCGCTAGCCGGAAGATACCGGTGGCGATTTACGAGGTGCATTGGACGTGGCTCATCACAGCTTTATGCAGTATCAGCGCTGCTAACGACTTGGTGATAACCGGGACGTTAGTGACCATCTTCATCCGCCGACGCACCTTTGCACACAGGAGGTAAACTATTTTAATTCAATGCAAAATTCGGCGTTACCATGTTCTCACACAGAACCGTGGCTCTTATGGATAAACTGATTGTGTGGACCATAGGTTTGTGGCGATATTTATAAATATTATTTCAGCCCCTAATTCGGTGTGTGCCAGAGACCGGTATTTTGACAAGGTTGGGTCTGCGCCGATGCCCAGGACCAATCTGATATTCTGCTTCCTCCAGTGCAGCGGCAATCGTGACCCTCGCGTGTGTATGCACCATCCTTTATTGCGTACTGAATTCAACCGTTTGACCGATTTCCCCCCCCTCTTCCTAGTTTGTTACAATGAAGAAGAACTGTGCGTTTCACAAGCGTTCAAACCTTGCCGATCATGCGAACGATATAACTTTCAGTCATCTGGCTTGCGGTGTTTGCCGTCCTCTCAAGACGTAAGCCTTTCCGCACTAGATGATATTTGCACTAACCTCATGTTCGGACACAAAGTCTATTCGAACTCCCTCCTCGCAAGGTAACTCGTGTGATAAAGAAACCGGTAACTGCAAGCTAAGCGTTACATAGTCTCAACTCCAGGACACTGCTCCGCGCAATGAACGAGGTTTCCCTGCCATATTCAACATTCGTGGTGAGTTTACAGTTCTGGCTTTCGAGCTTACTTGTTAACAGTGAGGCGCAGATTGGGTCGGCTTTCGATTCAGACGGAATGCAGATGGCAAAATTGACGCAGGTTACGGACGCAACAGAGCCGACTCACAACCAGACCACTAAATCGGCGTCGGAGAATGCTTGATAAACATTGAACATGTTCGCAGGGCCCGCTATCGACCTTAAGTATGTGTACAAAAATGTTCGCATCGAATTCGATCATGACAAACTCACATCACCGATTCAGACTAGCGCACAGCGCGTCGTCAAAGACCTCCTTCTCCTGTACAGTATCGTGAACTTATACGCCTTGCAAGGAGGGCGAACAGCAGGGGCCGGACCTTTCGCCAGCAGGAGCGAGATAGCGTGAGGGACGTTCTGAGACCCGAGGGTGAGGCCGCAAAAATCATAATGCCCATTCAAATTTCTACAGCACTACAGTAGTACCTGACATTTAACGGATGTAGTCCTCGACTCACACAATAATAGTCACCGATCTTATCTAAAACAGCGTTGGATACTGCCGTATGGAAGCATGTACTGCCCTGATGCGATTTTTCAATGGCGGGCGAGACCTGCAAATCGCGAAGAGATGCAGAAGGAAATGTTTACTTGAAATAATAAAGAGCAGCTTGATGGCCGGAAGAACGCGCATCAGATGGCTTGATGGCGCAAGAACACGCATCATTCACACCTACGACCACATAGACCACTGTGGTCAGAGCTATATAAGCAAGAGTAATTCTCAGGTAATCCCTTCCCCAAGATGCATTTGCTGTGTGCCTTGTTCTCAGTATCCCTCTGTGCGGTCACCACGGCTGCGACAGGGGTTCTCGATTCGCAACAGCCGCTTTCCTTGTCTAATGACGCTCCGGTCTTGAATTCGCGCCTGGACGATGCCATCTTGGATATCCTGAAAGAAACTAAGACACCCGGTGGTATCGGAATCGCGGTGGTACGCAAAACAGCCCAGGGAACCTGGCAGCTCGAAAGCAAGGGCTACGGCAACGCGACCGCTCACGGAGCCAAGGTCACCGCTGACACACTGTTTGCCATCGGTTCCAATTCCAAGGTGTGTCCCGCCTGAAATCAAAAAATCCTCGCTGACACTGACCTCTGTAGTTATTTGACGTGCTTGCCACCGGGCTCTTGATCTCCAACGAAACGCTGGCGCCGCGGATTTCTTGGACTCGAAAATTGCGTCAATTATACCTGAATGGAGATTAATGGATCCCGTGGCGACCAGCGAAAGCACCATCGTTGATCTCATGAGCCACCGCACAGGGCTACCCCGGCACGACTTCTTGGGGGCTCTCGACGCTTCGCCCGCGGATATGGTGAGTCGTTCATGTTCGAAGCCCTTACCTTTCTCACCAGAGCCCGAGGTTTCACGTCTTCAATACCTCCGCCCGTCCACCGGCTTCCGAGAACACGCGCAATACAACAACCACATGTACACCGTGTTGGCGTATCTCCCGCAAGTGCTCCTCAACACGACGTACGAAAAATACGTAGATGATAATATTATCATCCCACTTGGCATGGACGCTACAACCCACTTCTATGCCGATGCGGTCAAGACGGGGCGACTTGCGGATGGTTTCTTTCGCCAGGACGCCAATCTGACCGACGATCCATTCGCCGAAGGCACGGTTCGGGTGCTGCCGTTCTGGGACCAGAGCACAAAGGGCCATCGTAAAGTTCACGATTATTCCTTTGCCGAAGTGGATCTTATGTTGTCCTTCAGTTACTTCCGGCGACGGCGGAGTCATATCCAGTGCGCACGACATGGTATCGTATTTCGTCATATCGAAAGATCATTTAATCTCACTGACCTTACCGCAGGCGATATGGCTCCAGATGCTCCTCACGGAGGGGAGGAACCAGGCCAACGAAACCGTGATTCCAGCTGCAGTGGTTCAAAAGGTGGCCACCGGAGTGACGGTATTGAAGCCCGTCGCGTGCGTCGAGTCTCTTTTGCCCATGATCCGTCTCTGATTTGTACTCCAGGGCCTACCCCGAGCTGTCTCCCGTGGTATACGGCGGCGGCCAGATGCGCGGGACCTACCGCGGGTTCGGTGAGTGGTGTCTCACGAGCTGCCATCGCACATCTATTCATTCATTTATTCAGAGATGATTGAGGTGGGTTAGCTCACGTTGTACAGTAGTGTTGCAAGTTCTGACGCCTGTTTTAAATTAGCATGGAGGCGCTGTCCCCGGTAAAAATTATAGTGGCCTAACAAATGTCTTTTGCTTACTGGTTATTACTCTCGCAAGGGTTCAGAAGTCAAGTCGCTCGCTTCCCCTCCCAGAACTTTGGCATCGCCGTCCTGTCGAACGACGACGATCGCGGAACTGCCCTTGGGGAGACAGTAAAATACCGCATTATCGACGAGGTATTCCAGCTCGAGCCCGTAGACTGGCTCGCAAGGCGCGTCCCATCCTGCACCGGTTTTTTTTGTTATTGAACAGGCAACCCAGATATCGTGACCAGATGGCGATGGCCGTGCCGCCGCCTTTCATCCCGCGCGCTGAAAATGCGCCAGCACCATCCGTGCCATACGGAGCGCTAGCAGGGACATATGAACACGGTGCCTACGGCACGGTCGACTTCTGTTTGTTTTGGGAGAATTTGACGACGGGCGACGCGTGCGGCGTCCTCGAAACCGAGGTTGCAGAACGGCTCCCGAGCGTGGTGAACTCCAGCGTGCCGACGCTCATCTCGCGATGGGACTACTCGGAGGTACAATACATGTGCCTAATGCACTACACCGGAAACACATTCAACTTGAGCGCGCTGCAAAGCCATGTGAGATATCGGGTTTTCTACAGTCCGATGCGTTCAACTGATCGTTGGTTGTAGTCTACCGAAATTCCAGGCAAGTTTTGGGTGGGGGACTGGCCGGGGCTGCGCGGGGCCCTGCACGCTGAGTTCGAGGTGAAGGGAGAGGATATCGGGTTCACGCCTATTGACGTGGGGGGCTCAGGAATGGACGTTCCTCTGGAAGGCAATACCCTCGAGGAGCGGGCGGAGGTTTGGTTCACAAAGAAATAATTAATTGCCAATGAAAAAGGTCTCCATAATTTCATAAAATTTTAATTCTGGATTGAAGTTGGGCGAGCCTTCACGTCAAGATTACATGTCTTAGCCTTCCAACGTCAGCAGGTCTCGACTACGAGCCCATAATCTATCCGGTTCAAGTTCTCACCTTGCCCACTGAATTCGCGGCGGGAATATTTCCTTGTTATGTGACTAGACCGCATGATAATAATATACCCTGGTTTCAGCCAATATGCAGCAGATGGGAGGCGAGGTCTTTCGACGTGTACTTTGCCGTTGGAAAGATACTAAATCTGGGATGGTATCACGGCCCCGACTTGGAAATTTACCTTAGTGTTAGATCTTGCGGGCAGGGCTAGCTGTTCCGGACCGGGGCCTACGCGGAGCTCAACGTTGTTTTTTCTCTGCAGCTTCTCAAACTCTTCCGGAGATGAGAGATCTGTATCACACATTGGAAAGAGTTCAACGAAGGAAGGAAACAGAGCATAAGACAAACACTCACAGCGAGTGTTAACAGGCGAAGACTATTGCAAGGTCCCGTCCGTGAAAGATGTTCAGGATGCGGGTCGTCGCGGCCTTGAAGGGCTTGTCTTGCCACCGGGGGTAGCGCTGGCTTCTTGGCGAGCCGCGACAGGGACTTTCGGCTGCCATCCTGGTGCGATGCCGATGCGCTGGTGGTTGAGGTTGACGTCCGCTCAGACCTGGCGGCTTTGCGTGGCCGGGATGTTGAGCCCTGATCCGGCATTTGATAATGTGGACGAATTGCCAGTGCAGACCGTCCGTCAAGGTGTTGACAACAGACGGCCGCTTACTGATTTGGTCAGAACAGGGACATGTTACACGATGTGGAATACGCACGTCAAAAGGCAAAGGGCAGCCCCTTGGGCCGTCACCTGCGACCAGGCATTTTCGCTGTTCATCGTGTTCGGATCTTTGGCCTCGAGTATAGAGCACAGGCTGTTGTGGATGTGATGGATTAATTGCGGGGGGGCGTAGAGATTTGGCTCGTTAGAAATTTATCTGTAAATAAATCAAAACGGGAAGGATCCTGGTGATTGTTGACACATACTCGGCCGTAAAGCGGCTCTAGCTGAAACACAATTGCGTCGAGAACAGAAAATAATATGTGACGAGCGACGCACCATGTCTGGCAGAGACTATCCCTACGAGGTAGTCAAGAATCCCATGGAGTGCGACTCCCGGTAGTAAAATTTGGTCCGGGATGTCGACCTCATGTGGAGTACAACCCAACTGCCAAATTGTCGACCTTATCACGACATTTGGCTTCTGGCAGCTGGTGACGTGCACAGAGGCCCTCATCGACATCCTGACTCTCGGTGATCTGTTGCTGGGCGAGGCCCACCGCCGTCAGCACAATCAAGTCGATCGCCGTGCGACAAGAGGTTTCGTTCTACCAGACATAGTGGTGAGCTGATGAGAGAAGTTGGACCAATACTGACGCCGACGACGACATGCCTCTGAACGCATTCCCAGAGGGTGTTCTTCCGAAGTGCCGACGCCGCCTCATCGTATCGATCTGGGGCTGAGGGCCGCTCATCTTCTCGGCGGTCAATGCTGTCCACGTCCTCGCGGAGGTCGATGTCCTCTACGGGGGCCTGGAAGAGGTCAGCGCAGAAGGGGCGGGCCTCAATAAACGGCTTCGAAGTGAAGGAGGGCTGTAAATGCGGTGGGGCAAGGTTTGAAGTCTAAATTACCGCTGGCACCTGTGCATCAGCCAATACTTCGGCGCCTCCAGTCTTCCTCCTCGATGGCCGACAGAGGTTTTCTTGTCTCAACTGCGCTAGGATAAATCTGTATAGCTCCAGCATCGGACTCTTCTACTTTTCTCCTGCGCGCCCCCAGAGCAGACGATTGGCTTTGCGAGGCGGTTAACATGGGATAAAGTGAAGGAAAGGAGGAGTCTGCTAGGGACTAGGCTCAAATTTATGGGTTTGCTGTGATATCCGCGCGAAAAATACGAATGTTGCAACAACTTGCGGAGGTTTCATTCTAGATCTCATACTTACATGCATCAGGTAGTCGGGTTACCAAGCCATGGTCAAGGAATACTCCAGGTGCAAATTGGTGAAAAGTCGAATGAGCGACAACCAAACATCACGTGAACTTTCCCAGCTTTAAATTTCCCCGCCACTGCCATGGCGCAAGTCCAGCGGCCCCTTCGTGGATCTCGCATCTCTACGTTCTACCCAGTCAAGAGTCTGCCGTCTCTCTCGTCTCTGGACAGTGCTTTTCAGCTGCAAGAGTACATTTCTCTGCTCATCCGTCTTGACGTGCACGACGTGGACGCGATTGTCTCCATCCCGGGACGCGGGAAGCAAAAAGAAAAGGAGAAAGAAATAGACTTGGAGGACGATGGAAAGGACCGCAAGGCAGAGATCGCCGTCGATGAGGCTTGCTGGAAATATGAGCAGCTCCGGTGCGTCACGAATTATTTTTTTCAAAGAAATGCCATCCATGCTAACGTGGGGACTCTCAGACGCTTAGCGCAGGATCTTTCGCACCCACTCATTACGATGCTGCAGCAAGTGTGCACACGCACCACTTGCCCGGAGATGAAGGCGGGAGAATGGCTCTATCTGTGTGTCGCTCACGGCAATGACGGTGCTATGGAGGTAAGCTATCGGACCCGGTCTGCTTTCTTTTTACTTTACCTCTTGGAACCCGGGCAATGATACGAGAAGAGCCTGCTGCGTAACCAGCGCTCCGACGCACTTTTTTCGGGAATAGAGCCTGTGGCATGTACCGCCTTGCCCGCGAAATCTGCCTCGCTTAGGCATTCGTCTCTATACCGCTTCGCAGGAGCACATTCTGCTCGTCATGCGGTATCGTATGGTGCGCCAGATTGGGCTGCGACTCCGGCCGTCATTACCGAGGGCCGACTCATTGACGCCCGGGGATCCCCATCCTTTCTGGAGGGCGACTCAAGCCTCGCTGGCCGCGATGTCACTTCTACCACCAAGCCACTCGTTTTTTGCTTGTCTTTCGATATGTAGCTTACTGGCATCCTTTTGTAGCAATGCTGTGCCATCGATTATATCCTACACACCCTCGACAGTGCAACGGCGCTCTTAAACTCCCCACGCGCCTTTCCTTCGAGGTGGGTCGTCATTTACCTGGTTTCCCTCTGATTCAAATCCTCCTTCAGAGTCCACATTCCGCCTGCCTCCCACCGACACTTCAGCTCACTCGCCCGCCGCCTGGGTCGCATATTCGCCCACGCATACTTCCACCACCGCGAGGAGTTTGAGCAGGCCGAGGCAGAAAGCTCCCTCTACGCCCGCTTCCTCGCCCTCACCGAAAGATTCGACCTCGTACCCGCCGACTTCCTTGTCATCCCCCCGCGAGTAGTCACCACCTCGGGCGACCGCCGCGGAAGCATGGGCTCCGCGCCCGACGTGCCCCCGCCGACGCTCCTCGGTGCCGCGCTGCACGTCGATACTGCCGCGCCTGACGCAGCCTCCGCCACGGCAGAGGCGCCGCGCGAGAAGAGCACCAGCCCGCCGGGGCTGGACGACGCGATGAGCCCGCGGCGGGTCGGGCGCAGCCGCACCGACACGATGATGCTCGAGGGCGACAAGGACCGCGACGGGCGCTTCCCTCCGAGCCCCGCGACGCGCCCGAGGACGGCCCCGCGGGGCTGGAGGCGGCGCTCGCTGCTGCTGGCGTGGAGAAGATGCTGTCGGAAGTGCCTGCGGTGTCGGCGTCGCCCGTCGTCGAGCTCACGCCGGGGATGCAGACGGAGGCGGAGGAGCCTGACGCAGAGCAGGAGCCGGAACCCGAGGCGCTGCCCGAGGAGGAGCCCGAGCAGGAGCCGCCCAGTCCGACGTCTGACGAGGAGCTCGCGCCGCCCGCGGGGACGGCGATGCCCGTCATCTCGCCGTCGTCGTCCACCGCGCCGCAGTCGGAGACGCCTATTCATCTGGATGTGGAGCAGGGGCGCGAGGAGACGCAGGTCCCGGTCCCGGTGCCGACCATCTCTGTCGTGCCGGCGACCCCGCCCGCGGTGGATGAGGTCGAAGACAAAGTGGAGGTAGCCGTCGTCGAGGAGGCCCCCAAGGAGGAGAGCGCTGTGGAGGAGGAGGCGGTGCCGCCCACTGTGAGCGAGGCGGTGCCGGCTGACGCTGCAGAGCCCAAGAAGGACGTGGTGCAGGAGGAGGCTACTACTCCTGCGGTGGAGACGCCCTCTCCTGTGGTTCCCGCAGAGCCGGTCCCCGCTCCGACGGTTGACGAGGAGGTCGATGTGACTGATACACAGAAGGACGCTGAGGTGGCGGTCGCAGATGCACCTCAGTCGGCGGAGGAGGCCCCCAAGACGGAGAAGACGGAAGAACTGGATTCGGACACGATGTGACTGTATCCTAAGCGGCGGGGTGCGAATCTCTGACCCCCTGTACTGTTTTCCCATGTCTTATATCTGACTGTCTTCGTGGATTTCTTCTCTGCTGCTCACTTTATAAACCATTTTTTCGGCCTTGGTATCTCCACGTTTTGGCGTCCTTGGTGTTTTTTTTTTGACGATTTCCGATTAATTCGTTGCTAATTGTATCGGTAAGAAGTTTCAAACACGATTTACTGCCGAGTCTAGTACAAGATGGCCTCCGAGTTGCACGAAAAGTTAAAAATCGAAGGACAAATGCCGACGTGCCATACTGTATTGTCTGCGGGAATTGCCGATCTTTTTCCGATTATTTCCGAAGCGATTTCAAAGCAATGAAGCATTGTGCAAATCCTCCATCAAACGTTTCCTTACTCCCACCATCAACACGACCGCAGCAATGCCCTACGCATTCGCAGTAACCCGCCCCGTGAATCCACCTGGCGTCGAGCCAGTCATCACCGAAGAGCAACTCTGGAAGGGGCTCGAATACAAAGCGCGCAACCCAGCTGTACGCACAAAGAATTCACGCACGTCTCGTCCTTATTCACCCGTCCATAGGCTTTCGTCCCGATGATCTCGTCGTGCAAGGTCACCGTCGACAATGGAGCCAAGGTTCGGGGATGTTGAACTTACAGGCATCACCGACCTGATACGGTTTTACAGCTTGTGCGCGAGGTGACGTTTGGAAGCTCACCGGAGATCGTGACGGAGGATATTGAGGCCCATGCCGCAACCATCGTAAGTTTTTTTGAACCCCCTGAACTGCAGTGTGCCTGACTGAGTGCACTGTATACAGGTATACTTTGAGATGAACACAGGCATCCGCGTCACCAATGTCGTCTCGTACGGCCCTAACGATGAGATGTTCTGACCTACGGCTTGCGAACGGAAGTAAGTCCTCGTCTCGTCAATACTTGGCTTATTTTTCAACTCGACTCTTTCAGTTCCAGGAATTCCCGCCGACAAGCCGAAGCCCAGCGCCAAAGAGCTCAACGCGATCGTTGGCAAGGGCGTGGAGGGAAGTATTGCCGTGGTGCGACAGATGGTGAAGGATGGGAAACTTTAGCCAGTATTGATTAACTGCCAGTGGTGTGTATTTTATATGCACTGTCTCTTTGTATGAAATGGTCTCTTGTCTTGATAAAATCCTGGCACAAATGTGTTCAACAGCTAGTAGGTTCGCTTTTGGCTTATCTCCTTCCAGAAATAAACCGCCCTTGACTCCTCAGACTTGGAGTCTGCGGTTGACAGGGCATTGCATTGCACTGCCTGATCACTTGAGACAGGTTGACTCGACGGCATTTATTTAAAGCAGCGAGACTGCGAAGCAGTTCTTCAAAGGCCCCCTCAACCCTCTTTGAATACTAAAAGCTCATCCTAGCTATGTCCACCTCCCAACTCCCTGAGTATGAAACCACCGATTGCGTCCGAATCTGTCCCTCCTCAATCTCACTGTTCCGCAGCTGATACCCATCACTACCTCTTGTAGGGTTGCGCCATTCCCGCTGGCCTTGTCGACTTCCCCGCCGCAGGGCTCCCTGAATACGCCGGCTGCTATGCCATTGTCGTGGACGACCTATACTCCCGCCCCATGCTCTCCTCGACCTTAGGCGAGGCGGAACGCCAGCCCTGGAAGTTCGCTCAGATCAATGCCGGCACCGAGGTGTACACGGTGCCTGACTACCGCAACGGCGAGCGCATCATACACGATTCCTTCCCGCTCTCGGAGCAGATATTTGAGAAGCTCCGGCCGCACCTGGGCGCGATCGAGGAAATCGAGGAGCAGACGTACGTTCGTGGCGTAGGCGCCGCGGTGCAGAAATGGCGCATGCTGCGCCTCAACGAGCGCCTGCGGTACCTGCGGTACCCCAAGGGCGGCTTTTTCAAGGTGCGCGGGTTCCAAGCCAACTCATATCACGTTCTGAGATACATATCTTCCAGCCGCACGAGGATGGGTGCTACCTAAACGAGTGCGTCCTCTATGTAGTATGAATACACGGGATATACTGATATTGAATTTATTCGCAGAGAAACGGGACACCGGACATTCTACACGCTGCAGCTCTACCTCCCGTCGGACTCGTCTGGCTCAGAGGAGAGCTTCCGCCCTGCCTTGGGTGGGGCGACGCGTTTCTGGAGTACTGGTCGCGGTTATAATGATTTCGAATCTCGCATATACGCCGACGTCGAGGCGCTCCCCGGACGTGCACTGGTGTTCCAACATGATGAGCTGTTGCATTCAGGAGAGAAGGTGCGTTGCTAACCCAAGTCCCCGTTCGGAGCCGAAGTACTTACCTCCTTGTGCACAGGTCATCGAGGGCGTTAAGTGCACGCTGCGCTCGGATATTCTGTACGAGAAGGTGGGGGAACCAGTGCCCAATAGGAAGATGCACTCGTAAAGTGGAGTGCCGATTATTGTATAGCGTTGAATATCTCTCGTATTCTCTGCTCATCCGAATCCAAAGCTCTTATTCAACATTCAATCCAAGTTGGTTCAAGTTTCATTCAAGACACGCCCGGACGGCAATCCAGAACATAAAGCGTTCGCGATTATCGTCGGAGGCTAACAACACTCCACCAGTCCCGCAATTTTGACATAAGACGAGAGATACAGCCGTCGGGATCAGCGCGCGCAACCAGGATTGACTATTCACTCACTGCGGTTTTGAGACATGAGAGGTGGCCAATGAAATGCCCCAGGTTCTACGCTACTTGAATATGTAGAAAAGAGAACTAACGGTCACTAATTAGAAATAGAAATAGTTCTCCGCCGTCGTGGACAAGACAGTGTGGGACCAACCGGTGTGTGGACAGACACCATCGGAGAATTGGACGCTTCCTTCGCATGTAACCTTCACATCTCCCTCTTGAAAGAACAAGTCGCATGGAAGGATTGTCCCTTACGCTTCATAGTTGTCGCGAACCTCCAGATTAGCAAACATCAAAAGCAACAGTTACAATACAATGGTCCCATTGTGTAAGAACTCGAACCCATGAACCTTTTTGCCGGTCGAGGAGGACGGACAGAGCTAGTCTCTCGTAGACAGACGCTACAACAATATTAGTGCTTGTGCCTCGCATGTTGTCGCTCGGTGAGACTTTACGACGCCCAGGTCTAAGATCATTTGAGACAATAACATATATTTACGCTGGTACATGGGGTACATTTGGATGCATTGGGATCGAACAACGACGCGATCTACCATCTGGCATACGGCAAGAACTTCCCACTAAGCCGGAAAGGAAAGCATCAGCCGTGTTATTCGGGACGTCTGTGAATGAAGAATGAAGAATGCTTACTCGAAAGTGAGCACGACACGGTCCCCCTTCGGGTCTGCCTTCTTGTCGATATGGATCTGGATGTTCAAATGTCAATCAACGATGAAAAATGGGGGGATGCATACAGACCTTGCAATCGATCATGCTCATGATGCCGTCGCCAAACTATGAATGCGTGCGTTCAGCCATTCATTCATGCCGGAGGATAATCTAGGATTCGGAAGTTGCCAGAGAACGGCGGACGGACGCACCTTCTCGTGAATGATCGCCTTGATGGAATGTCCGTACACGAGGACGCTCTGTGCAAGTTCAGTATGTAGCCGCTCTCAGTGCGCGCACGAAACGGAATTACGGACCTCGTACAAGCGATAGATAACAGGGTCCGTAGGGGGCATTGGCCCCAGCCCGCGGTTGGGCCACCACTGATGGTCGCTGAGCGCCGCCTGCAACTCCTGGCCAGTCTGAGAGGCGTGGGAGAGGCCGAGGACCTCGAATAGCTTGTTGAGTTCCTCGGGGGTGAATTTCGCCTGTTTGTATTTGAGGTGAGTTAACAATCCAGCTAGTCCTACGCAACGTTGGATAGAGGGGTGTAAGTAAGCACGTACCTGGCCGTAGAACGCCGCAGCAGTCCAGACTTCGTCCTTACCGATCGCTTTCGCGATCTCATCGAAGGTCAAGCCTAGAAGAATACGATCCAGTCATTGAAACCAGTCGCAAAATGCGCTAGCGACGCACCTTTCCACTCCTTCACACCAAGGAGCTTGGAGGTTATGGATGAGAGGCCTGGGATGGTCTGTAGGCATGAGGATAGCGACAGGGGGGAATGGAATCCTTCCGCTCACTGCGCTTTGAGACATGTGCTGTAGGACGAGACTAAAAAAAATACAGGATTCCAGCGGTATAAATACGAAGACGTAACGAAGCATAATACCAATATAGTACAGCCAAGTTACAGATATCCAAAAGTGTCGAACAATGGGAGATACTAAACGAAACGCTGTTGAACAGGAAACATACGAGAGAAGATGCGGACGCAATCAAGGTCCGATTGCGCTGTATAACAGCTAACTTGAATTCAACAACACGGTGTGAAGCAGGAAGAGAGTGGTGTGAGAAACTCTCGCTCGCACGCTTTTGTGTTTCTTCCCCGCCCTCACAGCCTCCGGTGAAACCTCGCAGACTTTTCCTCTTCTCTTTATTATTCACCGTCCGTTGCTAGATTACTATAACTATCTCACATTATTAATTTATTATTCTTTCTGAGATTCCTGAGTCCTGACACCATGTTTTCTTGTTCTCCTTGTTTCCTTGACTCCATATATTCACACACATCTACGTACTGCAGGATAACGGCCAAAGGTTCACACCATGCCACCCGTTTCCTCAGTTGTTCATTTGGTGTTCATTCTTCGGCAATCATGGGAAAATTGTTGGGCCTCAAAATCGCAAAAGTCACAATAAGCTTGAATAAGTTGTGGGAAGCTGAATGAGTAAGGAGGCCAAAAAAAAATTAACACCATCCCATTTCACCAGCCTCTTGTATGTGGTCTAGATGCGGACTGCTACGGTTCTTCCTTTCCTTCGGTGCAAGTAAGATTGGATTTCGAGAGGTGGTAAATTCCATTAAGTAAAAAACCGGAAGAAGTACCTGAATCCGAATGGACCAAATTTATCTTGAATGAGGTACAGGTGCAGACCACCGCCACGGGTTTTCACATTCTTGCAAATGAACGGTTGAATATTCGAGATCGAGAGGCCAAGTAAATAAATAAAAAATGAAAAATGAAAACACGAGGACGAAGGACCCGATCCCGAAATTCGAATCGAACGGGTGCCGTGCTGATCGAACATGGCCAATTTCATCGAATTAAGAGAAGTGCGGGCCACGGCCGTGGGTCATTATATCGTTGCAAATAAACTGGTTGAGTATTCGAGGTGGAGAGGCAAAAACAAATAAAAAGTGACTATGTACGACAATAGTATCGTTCAAAGTTAGCCTTTTCGTGTTCCTTTTTGCGCTCCTTTTCGTCTCCTTGTCGCCATTTTTTCGCCAAAAATGCGAAAATGAAACAAAAAGGAGAACAAGTAGGAGCGCAAAAAGGCGAATTTTGAAACCCCCCCTCCCGGATTTTCTGAGAAGGAAGTTAGTAGGAGAGTGTTCCTCTTCGTCAACACATTTCGGCAGGCATCGGCAAGGGATCTGCGGTTTGAAACTCTGAGCCAGCCGAGCAGGCGAATCAGTGCGCCCGTGTTTGTCTCAGAACACGCGAGCTGCTCCGGTCTTTTTATCAGCGTCTGCAACGATCTCATCATGTCTCTTAGGAGCTTCAAATTGAGGTGCTCTAGCTGCTTTCGTGACGGGGGAGCGGTTACCGCCCCCGTGAGTGGCACTGGACTTTGTGAGTGCCGTTTCACGCAATTTTTCGGAGAGGTCCAGCCCATGGGATACACAAATTGTATTCACTGACAATCAGGTAGTAGCTGATAGGATAGAGAAGGTGCGATGAGAACGTGTGGAGGGAAACGACAAAGGGACTGATGGGATCAAAGTCCGGTGCGGAGTTCCAACTCTCGGCACAAGAAGGAGGACAAGTAGCTATAGGATGACGAAAATGGCCTTGTGAGCTCATTTTCGCCAAAATGCTCCTTTTCGTGGTTTCTACTTGTCCTCCTTCTCGGTTCAGGAAGATGAAAAGGAAAATGAAAAGGAGACTGAAAAGGAGACAATTTGAACGACGCTAATGACCGACCACGAATCGAAGAGAGAATTTGAGTATTGGAATCGGCGGCATCAAACGGCGGCGGCAGGACTGATGCACCTGCCAGTTGCCATCATCTGCCGGACGTGCCTTTCTCTTCCCTCCACCACCTCTTCGCGATACCCAGTACCACCGCCATGTTCCCGCCGCTCGCCGCTTCCCCACCGTCCCTCGCCGCCGACAACAATACCTGTCCTTGGTGCCTCGCCGGCCTCAAAATACAATGGTGCAAGAGCGGGCCGAATAAGGAAAAGGCTTTCCTTGTCGTACATCCTTTTCCCCCTCCCTTCTTTCCATGCTCACCGAGGCTCATTTCTTCCTAAGTGCGAGGATATTGACCTCCATCCCCAACGCCAGCGATTTTGGCATTGGTGGGGAGTCGTGGCGAGCCATCAAGCAAGGGCCTCGCTCTCTTTGTCACCTACGCTCAATCTGGCCAACACCTCCTTCTCCTTCCCGTCTACAGCGCCACCCGCCTCCTCCTCTGCTGTCGGTATGACCAGCACTCAGACCCCCGCACTGCGATGCCGCTACGTCAACGGCTGTCAATCGACGTGCGTGCTCCCCTGTGCAAATCCAGATGCTGCAAAAAACATTGTATTATCCTCAATAACGGGTCGTGCCCCTTGAAGACCCACGACCCTGCGACGATGTCGCAGCGCCAGCGCTGTGACGCGAACGTGCCGCCGCCGCTACCCGCACGCCGCCACCAAACTCTGTTCTCGCCGCTGCCAGTCGCCTCGCCCCCCAAATCGCCTGTCGACGGCTTCTCGCCCTCGTTCCTCAGTGCGCTCGATGGCATTTCCCAGCAGCAGAGCTTCGGTTGGGACTATGGGCCGTGCTGCAGCAGGCGCGCATCGACTCGCCCGGGCTCTACCTTGACCAGGCATTACATACGGGTCAGAGCCCGCTCCTTCCTCCCTCCTTCTCAAGATGCGGCCGATCTCGAGGACGCGGAGCTGCAGCTCGCACTCACCCTCTCGATGGCGCCGTCATCCGCATCCACATCCACACCTCTGTCGTAGGCGGCCTCTTCAGCATCCTCGTCGCAGGCGGGCCTCCTCCTTCACAGCCGCGGGTCCCGGCGTCAAGCGTTGCCCGCAAGACCACTCTGCCCAAACCTCCACGGATTACTACTCAACTAAATCCAGCCTGGATGTCGCAAGCAACGGGGACACGCCCCGCCAACATACCTTTGCGGTTCGCCAACCATCAGCTCGCCGCGCGCCAGTGGACCTCACCACGGTCCAACGCTTTACATTAGTGTCTGGGATAAGGTATGTGCACTACGCGAGCCTCGCATACTCTTCTGATATCTATTTTCCGTAGGACGGCAAGCCGCCGCTCATTCTTGGCGTCATCGAGTGCCCATCGTGGCCAGAGTTCCGCCTGTCAGACTCGATGCGAACCCTCAATCTCCTCGGCAGCGACCTCGCTGCGGTGGAGTTCTACAACATCCGATTCTGCTTGTGGACGCGCGTCGACATTGCCTACACCCACATCCTTACCTCCACACCTATCTCCTTCTCCGCCGCATCGGTGTGTCGGGCCTGGACGAAGACCGACTCATCGACCACTTTGTTAACCTCCCTGGACCGCAGCACATTCGCTACAACCTCGCAGCGGAGCGGGTGGCTGTGCGCAACAAGATCAAGGCTCGCGAGACGCAGGGGACCGACGACGACGATATAGAGGTCGTCAAGGTCAATGGAATCAAGATTGAGCCTATCGACAAGTCTCCCATCGCCGACGCCGACATCGTGGAGGTCATGGACTGTCCCCCACCCGCACGAAACGCCCCTCGCTCAGCGTCATCATTGGCGGCGCCGGCACTGCAGCTGCCAACCCAATCTGTTTAGACGACGACACCCCTTCCTCCACCACTTCCTCGGCCTCCGCCCTCTTCTCTGCGTTCCCCAGCTCATCACCCTCAACGACCCCCCCCGCATCCCCATTTGTATGGCCATCCACCTCGACGTTCCGCAGTCATCGTCGACAACCTCTGGCATGTCGGCGACGTCGGGGGCTCCACTCAAGTGGCCCGCTGGCATGTACACGGTCAACATGGCACAGGGCTTCCTGCGCATGGAGGCCGCGGACATGCAGCACATCCCGCTGGCCGAGCGCTTCCAGCGGGTTTTCAAAACGAGCTCCGAATTCAAGCAGCGGACGTATAATGATGCGCGGCTGCGGTGGACACGGGGCTCAGAGAGCTTGAGGACAGAGGCATTGGACGCGGGTCGCACGAAGGCAGGTCTGTGGAGTCTTT
This sequence comes from Mycena leptocephala, assembly GCA_029378395.1. Taxonomy (NCBI): domain Eukaryota; kingdom Fungi; phylum Basidiomycota; class Agaricomycetes; order Agaricales; family Mycenaceae; genus Mycena; species Mycena leptocephala. The sequence goes on from JARJLF010001341.1 coordinate 35,900, forward strand.
ATGCTGCACAGGTGCCGCTGAAGAAGTGATACATACTATACTTTCTTATCAATCAATACGCTCTTCCTCCATATTAGATATTCTATCTCCTTATTGATTGTAGTACATTCTTTATATTGTGCGTCGTAAAAAATACATTTATATTTGCTGTCAATTACTGTGCTATACATCGTGCATACGAGGAGGAGCCCGTCGTGGCTCGTGTCCGTCGTGCGCCAACTTCGCGACGACCATCTCGTTCCGCAAGCGAATCATCTCGTCGAGGAAGAAATTGTACTTCACGGGGAGCATTTCCCAGCACATCAGTGGTATCCTCCGAGCCAGACATTTGTCTGCTCCGCGACCGAAGTATTGAAGAACCATTTACCATCTTCCCCAAGGAGTTCTGGGTAGTCGGCGGGGTTACAATGGTCTTGGCAGAACTGGTGCGTGATAGCGTGCTTGTGAAGGAAGTGCCAGACGTGACGCACATCCCCATGTCCGCGAACCAGGCCCAGTCTTCCGGGTGCGCGTCGACCTGCTGTTTAGCATCGCAGTTGGTGTGTAGACCAGATGCTCCAGCTTGTGGGCTGCTGGGACGGAAAACGCTGCCTGGACAAAGAGCTAACAAAAATCAGATGCGGGTGGGGGAAGAATTGAGGGATGGGAACACACTAGAACATTGGACACGGCTTCTGCGCCGTACATTGTCGCCCTTGCATGGATCACACCGCATGGCCGGATGAGTGTCTGCTCGTTATTCGTCCGCTGACGGCCCAATTTAATCTTGAACTTACGATTCCCACCCTCGGCTTTCTTCGCCTCGCAATCGTCGGGGGTATCAACTGTACCAATTGATCCCGGGTGTTTCTCTGTGCGCATTCGCACCTCCCCGGTCCCATCGTCGATCTCGAACGTCTCGACGTCGTCCTCCATGTCCTCCTCTGTGTTCGCCTCTGCATCTGTGCTCGACTCTGGAACGGTGGCGTTGTTCTTTGGGTGTGTTAGGCGGTGCTTCTGGAGTCGTTCCATTAGCGTGAAAGCCGCTTTCCCGCGTTCGTTGTGGAGTCGCTCCATTTCGGAATGAGCTGGCAGAGTGCAGGTCTTCGCGCCAGGCGCGATAAGGTTGTCACATCCGTCGACTGCGCAAACCCCGTGGAGCCCGAAATGTTCTGCGCAGAAACGGTGCCGGTTGTTGTCAAGAGGGTCTGTGCAGCGGAAAGACCCACAACATGGAATCCCCATGTTGATGCCGTCGCTAACGATAACCTGACATTTCCCTGCAAAAGAAAAGGTGGATGAGTTAAAGATCATAACGATCATGATCTTGGGGCGAGACATACGCATTGTCCCATCGGGATCCTCCCATGTGCGCATGCACTTCTTGCAAAAGTGGCCCGCCTCGTCTTGACCATGCTGAATCACGTAGAGATTCCGTTCTACCATCGCTGCCTTGAAGCGGTCTTTTTGATCGCCTGTATGGGGTACGCGGAGACAGGTGTTATTGCGCTCGTGGAGATCGAGAAGAGTGAGAATGATGAAGGCGTCCCAGACGTGGTCAGTCGTGAGAAGCGTGCCGAATTGCCATCCGCCGGCGCCGATAGTGCTGTTCTGTTTCTCGGATAGTGCCATGTCGTAGGCCCGAGCGCAGTTTGTTGCAGAAACCCTAGGTCAGTCATGGTGAGATGGGGAGAAGAATTGGGGTGTGTAAGCCTACCACGCGAGCAGCATTATAGTAGTCCACATAGCGGCAAGCTTGCGCTCGACGTATTGATGATCTCCGACCTTGATGTATGTCATATTGCCACCATAGTATGTACGCTGGTTAGCCTGAACAGAAAATGTGTGGTGGTAGTTTGTGTTACACGCTTGGCAGCTGAGATGGACCTCCCAAGCAGGTCGGACACCCTTGTCGAGAGTGTAAACAACAACTTGACGAGGCTCTGCCTTCTTGAGCGGAATTTTGGAGACACAGTTGGGGTTGGTGCAGCATGCATTAGGAGGGTAAAGAGTCAAGGAACCTGGAGAACGAGTGTCAGTACAACAAGCGGCAAGTGAATACCGTGATATTAACAAAGGCCGCGCGCCCATCCATGATCCATAAAGGCCTTCTCGTCCTCCTGATCTACTTCGGCTGCCATGGGATAGATCCACGCGTCGTCCTTCAACACGCTCCAACAGGTGTCGATGTGGCTGAGAGGGATATTTGTCGCCTCCGAGAGAAAAGACGCGATCGAAGGCAGCAAGACATTCGGTGCACAATCTACCGAGACATCAGCTGGTTGGCAGAGGAGGATGTCGTCCTTGAGGTAAGAGGAGAGCCGGAGGAATTGGAGGACTTGTGGGAGTGAGAGCTCGCTGAGTATAGGGTGTGTCTGGAGCGCCGCGAAGACAGGCATGTTAAAGGAGTACAGGCAAACAAAGATTCTAGTAAACAAAGGTCCGATCAGTACCGGAAAGTTCCGCCACCTCTGCCGCCGCCTCTGCCGCCGCCATTTGATGCCGCCGATTCCAATTCCCAAATGCTCTCGAATCGAACGAGTTCCTGCTGGAATGATCCGGACTCATACAGATGAAGGACAAGTGCAGAGCACCACTACGGGTCTTCGCATTCTTGCATTTAAACCTGAGGAAGGTTGGTTGAATTTTGGGGGAGAAATGTGAATTGGAATGTCCTAAAAATAAACCCTCGGGGGCTCTAGGATAGTTTCAATGAGGTAGGTATCATTACACGGCCGGTCCGTGGAACACGGACCTTTGCCGTAAACACGATTGAATCGCAACATCCGAGCGGTAGGTAGGTTTTTCTGCTCACGAGACACCTCGATTCATTTCATGGCAAGGCGAAACATGAGGCTTTCGTTATCGCTTGCGTTATCGGGTGTAAACAGAAACCCACCTAGTACTCGTCACTGACACCAACAGCTCAAAAGAAATAATATTCGGCAGGATTCAATAGCGCCAATAGGATAAGGCCAGACTTGGGCAGACTGGTTCCACGGTGATATCAGTCCGAAGTCGAAAGCATTGATAAGAAAGTTTCGTTTTGAGCATGGTACCCATTTCTCGTGTACAGTACTTCGCCGGTAGTCTCCCGCAGTCAGACTCCACAATTTTTATCATAGTCGATAAAACTTTATGTGGATCTTCGCCAGTCCCGGAAGTGAATTGAAGGAAAACAAAATTGGGTTTTTCATAGGGGTAGCCATTGCTATATATATTATGCAAGTGGAATTGCCCACAACCCCAGTGCTGCATCGAGTAATCCAATGAGCCCGGCACAAGTTCGAGGAATCCAAAAGGGATACTCACATCGATATCTAGGTGGCGAGACAGCTAACGCCCTGGCCCTCCGAGGCACAGCATGCCTCCCATGCATCTGCACTACCTCTGAGAATAGCGCACGCCTGACAAGGACACATTTACATTTTGAGTGAGGGACAATACATAGCATGCTGGAGGGTTGAAACCATACCGCACCGATGCCCGTGCCACCAACGCGGCCGCAGCAGGCTCCCGTGGCACCCAGACTTTCCACTCCGTTCGTTATGCACTTGCACAGAAAGGTGGTCTGTCCATTAATTTGTGTCGCAGCATATAAAATGGCGAAGAGAGTGAAGATGTTAATCTGCATGTTGATTTTGCTCAGTTGTGAAATGCCAGGGATACCGCCCCGCCCCTTTCATATCTGTGCAGGAGGCATAACGACAGCAAGCACTTCACGGTACCGGGTTGAGTTGAAGTCCGATACTAGTAATCGATGTATTCTGTACATAAACGTTCCTAGTGGAAAAAAAGATTTGTGTCAGTCACCTGGGCCCGAACGGGATGCCTATCGATGGGATGACATGTTTTTTAGAGCGAGTTCTGAAAAACTTCATGGCGTGTTAACGGAGACCGTCGATAAAGTGATCGGAGGCCGTTGTTGGGTGATCGGAGCCCGTCGACGGGGCCGATACTTGCGCCGATTACTTGATTGAATGGTCTTCATTCAATTTTTGAGGATGCGCAGCAGGTTACAACATCTTGCCCTACGTAACGGACCGGCCCAACAAAAATAATATTGGGGGAGTTTTGGGTTGCATTGAGTTCGGCCAACTCGGCCATCTCGAACTTGCAAAATATCAGTGCCAAGGTACAAAGAACACTTGAGCGGCAATCGGAGTTTGCGCCAAACATGAACCTACTCAGTAGCTCCGCAAGGCATTACAACCCAACAGCGCAACCGACCTAAATATCCAATCTACCGATCACCTCTCTGTTGACCTCCGGTAATATCGCTTACAACCTGCGAAACATATACTAACATCCCGATGAGCCCAGATCAATATCCCCAAGGGACATCAATTCAACCAGATACTCGTGTTGTTTACGGCGTTGGGCCTCTTCATATAAAGGGGGAGGTCGATACCCTACAGCGTCGTCCTTCCAGACATTCCCCAGCCAACATGCAGATTAATATCTTCACTGTCCTGGCCGCCGTGGCATACGCTGCGAACCAAATCAACGCGCAGCCTCCCGGGTCCTTTGAGTTTTGCATCTGTGAAACGAACGGAGTGCAAGATGTGGCGGCCACGGACGCATGCTGCCACGGGATTTTCTCGGGGAATGTATGTCTCGCAACTCTAGTCTACATCCTCTGTATCGGGCACTCACTCCCTGTCAGGGCTGCGTTTTCCCGTCAGACCAGGCTGAAGGTTACCTTGCGTGCTGCGACTCAATGGGCCAGGGCGGCTCGTGTCGGCTCTAGAGGTGAGTACTACTGGGGGGGGGGGGTACCTTCTACTTGTGCTGGTGGGCTCATTCGATTATTTGATGCAGCACTTGGATCCGAGCAGGGTTTAGGGGAGAACTACAATCACATTGCATTGGGAGGGAAAACCTGTATCTAGATATACGCTGTCCTGGAGTTTATATACAATTCCCCAAAGATGAGAGCCTCAAATCAATGATTTAAACTATGAATTGTAATACATCCTTACTTTTTCTCGTTTTCGCGCTGTTGAATTATGTTGCTGGTTGATACATGATGTTGTCATCTTTTCCGACATTATTCAACCCCGAGTTCAATCTGGCACTACTGCTTGGTGGAAGGCATTTTACACGTGGTAGGATGGAACTTCGACGACTATTATCCAAGAGAAAACACCCTTGGGGCATTTGCTAAACCGGTGCTGCGACGAGTGACTTAATGGTGACCCGACTCCGCTGCCATTTCACGAAATCCATCGAGGGTGTCCCCGGTGTATAAATAATGAGGTGTAACGGCCAAATTCCGAGAAGCTCAACCATTGGTGGTATATACCCTATAGTGATGAACCACCCTTGACTCGGAACGCCGATCACGGGATTGTGGCTTTGAGTTGAAATGCACAGGTGGCCCTACGGGAACCTCACGGTCAACCGAGTCTGAACATGAGCTCAGAATCCGTTGCTAATGCTGGCTGTATGAGTTTTGAAGACGGCCACGGGCGTTCCGGCACGTATATAGGTCGAGGGAAGGCCGGGAGCCAGAGATATGTGGCTGTGGTTGGGTCCACGCAGATCGGAAAGGACTCGTCAGTGTCCTTGGAGAATGACAGACGAGTTTCTCTTAGTCTCTCCTAGACAGACGCTTCAACAATTTTTGATGTCGTACCTCCGTTGTTGAAAGTTTCTCCACATGCTCATTGTGATGAAGAGAATGACTGATCACAGAACTAGTCGCCGAACACATGGCACACTGGCGAAAAAAAATTGAATGGCACGGCGAATCACATAACCACGAACTCGGAGTCCCGCTTGTCAGTAGTAGCTCAAAACGGCATGAGAAAATCTCCACTGCGGGATTTATTTATTTATTTAAAAGTGAGGGACCTGAATGCCCATCTGTGTGCTCACTGAATTGCAGTGGCGATCGCAAGCACACGCTGGAGAGCAAGAAATTTGGATGGTTCCGCAAATTACTTGACCGGCTGCCGCATGCTCGTGTGCCTGTGGAATCCCGCCCGTGATATTTACCTAGGACGTCGGTGAAATCTCCGACACAGCAATGAAAAGAGGAACCAGGGAATTAAATGACAAAGACGGACCAAATTCAAGTTGATGGAGCTGACGGGTTTCAGCGTAAAAGAAGATGGAAACAAGGACATTTGTATGATACAATCTGGGTGGGTACTGAATTCTATTGAAAAATACCAAACATGGAAATTCTTTGGGGCTCTGCGATGGAGCGCGCAAAGGTCAAAGAGTAGCGTACATTCAGTCAACCAGCAGTCTCGACCCTCGATTTCAAACCGAACCAGTTTACAGCAAGTGAGATGGAATGAGGGAGGTGGTAAAAATTCGATGAAAGAGCAGAAAGAGGTCGTTGGTGGACCAAAATTGATATTGAATGTGCGTACTTATCTCTAGATGATAGTAGATCTAGAACGAAAGGTAGATAAGTCGGTTGAAATTTCTCGAGCAGAGACGAAAGAGGTTAACAACCCCCGAATCGAACTGGTTCCTGCTGAAGTCCGGATTCTTCGAATGATGGGCAGGTGTGGCCACCACCACGGGGCTTCGCATTCTTTTTAAACCAGGTCTTGAAGAAAGCTTGGTTGGATTTTGAGGAGAACACAAAAAAACCAAGAATTCGCAGTACAACATGCGAGGCACGAGCACCAAAATTGTTGTAGCGTCTGTCTATGAGAGACTAGACTCGCAGTGGTGCGGAACTTGAAGGATTGACTTCGAATTGTGGAGGCCATTGCGACTGGGTCCGGAGCTTCAGGAGCAGCTCTGGGTCGCTTCGCGGCGAGTTGTGAGGGTTTGTATCAATAAGAGAGAGTTGCCGAAAGTGTGCCAATGCGCCCGCCCTCACAAATGTTGCTGCAGGGTGTCCTTCGATGGGATAGGACCGACGGAGGCAAGCTTCTCACATGTGTCGTCATCCAAGATGGCCAGCTGAACGCCGTATGTAAAATAGCGGCTCTTCTTGATGTCGCGGCGCCACTCGTATAGGGCCAGGCGAACAGTAGGAACAACTAGCCTTTTCTTCGCGGCCTGTTGTCTAACTGCGACAATGGGTTTGAAGGGTCTTGTGCGATCGAAAAGTCGTGCGTTACACACATCGCAGCACTCAGACGGGGGAACCGCTGTGAGAGCAGTTAGAAAGAGACATAAAAGTACGGCAAATCACGTACTGCCAGTGAGCACTTTCTCGTTCTCGAAGATCTTGCCCATTATTACACGACGACAGATGGTCGTTGTTTGGATGTAGATGTAAAGGCCTTCACCGGGAGAGTCCCTCGGTACTTCGGGCGCCGCCTGCGGCTCGGACAACGGAATAACACTGTCATCTTTACCGCCGTACCACCCGCGCTTCTGACCGTGCAGGACGGCGTAGTCCTTCCCCTGCTTTGGCCCGCGTCCCCCGCGTCCTCCGCGGCCTCCACGCCCCCTTCTTCCGCCTCGCGATCCGCTGTGCTGGCCCTCTTCCGCCTCGCGACCCGCTGCTGACGACCGGAACGGGGGTGGTCTCGACGCCGGTTTCGAATGCGGTCTTTTCCATATGACAGCAAGCCCTTTACGACCATGACCCCGAGCGGCGCGGCCCGCACGCTGCACCCAAAACGACATCATTGGACTGGCACCAGATCGACATCTGCAAGGTCACAGCCCTATGCGGAAGATCAGTCTATATCTCATTCCGCAATAATTGAGCTACCATTCCGGCGGCATCAGTACAAAGAAGAATGCGCACAATACCGGCTCGGAAGACATGGAGGAGGAGGAGGATATATTATACTGACGCGGTCCCACAATTGGAACTGCCAGTTTACTACGTATGACATCGTAACTTATGCAGGCTAAACTTGAAAGTCACGTATCAGTACATAGAACACACGTACTACCATGGCCTTCGAGAACGCGCTCCTGTTCCTACGTGACGCCCTTCTCACCCGCGAGTTTTCCGATGCTATCGACTCGCCTAAACCTTACATCAGCAAAAGCACATTTCACGTGCCATCTTTTGATCTTGTGATGTCGCGTAGATCTTGTGCGCAAGCCACGAGACCGCGAAACCTAAATAAATCGAAGATTTTGAGAATGGAATACATCTCAAAGTACCTGCACGCAATGTTACATGGTGAAGAAGCTATGCAAGAATTCATGGGTGTGTATTTATCCACAAAGAAGGCACGAAATACCTCGAGGGAACAAGCGTCAATCACCTTTAGACTAGTCTGTAGTTAACCGCGCCACCGGATATAGGTGGCCTGCTTATTACTAATCATCGGAGTTTGAAATGTGGCCAGGCTTATGTAGCACTTCCAGTATCCCCAGCTTCAAACTTCCGGTGAGAAAAGATGTTTAAATGGGTGTCTGGCCCCAAAATATTATTTCAAATTTTATCCTTCGGCTTCCGTCCTCGCGGAGTGAACAGAGGTGATTTGTCAGGATTGGTCATCCGTTGATCCATCAAAGCTCGTATCACGCTGCCGCTTGTCTGCCGCCGTGTATTGGGGGAAGAAGATGTTGAACTTATGTTAGTAAACACTATTGTTGCTTCAGATTGGTGAAAATAAGCCTCTGGAATCCATACTGGCAGCCAAATTCCTGTTGTGATTTGTAATAAGCAGGCCACCGATCGCTCGATCGACCTTATCAACAGACTACAACATGCGAGGCACGAGCACCAGAATTGTTGTAGCGTCTGTCTACGAGAGACTACCTTTAGACAGCTCTCGTGAGAATTCGGACATAGCTCGTGATTCGCGTGCACGCGAACTTTTTGGCTCGCGTACGAGCGCGTACGCGAGGTCACGAGCAGATTGTTTAAATCCCGAAGTACTAAGCATTACAGAACTTTCTGCTTCACTATGACAGTGACACGACGTCGCGAAAGCTCATGTCTTTCAATCCTTCCTGTGAACACTGTGTCGCCGAACATGTTCAATCTACCTTGAATGCCGAAGCGCCCCCCGCGCCTTGCCACCGTCATTCAATGTCCGACCCCAACCAGACAATGCGCAAGGAATTGACCCAGTGTCAATACTGCAACAAGTCGAAGGGTCCCGGAGTAACGCTGCAGAAATGTGCAGCATGCAAAGTGGATATATATTGCGTGGGCAACATTTTTTCTTTGTCTCCGCGACCAAGTTACCAACACCTAACACCTGTTCTCAGAGCAAAGCGTGCCAGAAATCGGCTTGGAAGACGCACAAAGCGAAATGTGCCCTCAACCAGCGTACAGATTCAATGCCAGCCGAGAAGACAGATGCATTGAAAACCTTGCGAGGCTTCACCAGCAAACACCGACCGACCATCGCCGAGGGTGGCATCCGCGCTATAAATGTACTGGAAGACCCCTCTCGCGCAGAGCGAGAGCTACTCCTCATCCTCGTTCGGTCCCGTCCTGACTCAAACCGCCTCGAAACTGCCTACTTCGTGACGATGTTGAGCGTTGTACCAATCGACACTTTCCCGCAGGCGCATGAGATGCGTGGTCAGCTGAAGCAGGCCAGCGACGACAACAAACGCTCTGGGATGGCAGGGGCTATTTTCGTTTTACTCATGGACACCGACACTGGAATGATGAATATTGCTCCGGTGGGGTTCCCAAAGGCTTCGCGACTTAAAGAGCTCCTTGGGCCACTTGGGACGACCTGGGAGGAATGGGTAATGAACCGGTTGAATGAGGGTATCGTCGTGTAGTTCTCGTTGTTCAATTTATTGTTTCTACATGATGGAAGCAGATTAATATTCTCCACCAGGCTGAGATTGGATTCAGACAAAGCTCTGATATCCATGAATGAAGAGTAGATGCGGGTCTTTATATCCCTAGAATCAAAGGCGAGTGCACTGGTGGATTTCAAAGCTCACCAAAGGATGATCTACCTTGGATAATGCAGGCGAGGACCACTATTGTGGGTCTTTCTCGCGAGATCTCCCTGGGAGTAAACGTGAACAAGCTGGTTGCAAATTTTAAGGAGAGACAAAAAATATCGACACACCCGAGGGGGCGCGGGAAATAAATTGGCTAGGACGATGCCCTTTTAGGGAAAGAAATATTCGTATTTTTTCTGATATTTTTTTTCAGGGCTTCTCACAAATTTAAGGTTCTTGGAATGGCTCACTCTATCAGATTTGGGCATCGTACCCTGGACTTCAGCTCCCACGCTCCCTTGGACACACCTACAACGAAGATTACCCGATCCCGAATCGAACGGGTTCCTGCTGGAATCAATAACTCTGTAGAAATGAATACCACCACCACCACAGGTCTTGGTATACCCGGCATGAAAGGATAATGAGCTGAGGAACAATACAAACAAAAAGACAAAAAAATGCATGCTAATCCGACTTTAGGACCCAACCCCGAATCGAACGGGTTCCTGCGAAAATGAGCCCCTGATTTGCATGAATGAGAGGCAGGTGCAGACCACTGCCATGGGTCTTGATATTCTCCTAAAGGTACCGGAATAAGCTAGATAAATTTAACGCGAAACAGAAGAAGAAAAGTGAGAGTCTAAAACTCTCACTTTCTTAGACTCAATCCGAATTGAACGAGTGTCTGCTGGTGTTTTCAATGCCCCTGATACAGTGCAGGTGCCGAATTTCCGCTAAGTGTCTTCCAAACATTACAAGCAAGTTTGAATAAGTTGTGGGAAGTCGAATGAGTAAGGAGGCCAAAAAAACAACCAATACTAATCTTACCCAGGGCCCGAGCCCGAATCGAACGGGCGGCTGCTGATTTAGAAAGAATACATGCTGCACATACGTTGCAGGTGCACTACGGGTCCTCCCTTCCTTTGAAACGAAGCGGTTACAGTGTAAGATGGGATTTTGGGAGGTGGGAAAAACTCGATGAAAGATCTCAATCCGAATGGGCCTTGCTGGACCAAATCTGATATTGAATGAGGTTCAGGCGCAGAACAAAAGGTGAGCAAGTTGGTTGCAATTTCTTGAGGGGAGACAAAAAATATCGACACACCTATATGGCACATATAGTGTGCAAAATTTATTTGTTTACAACTCCAGGTTGAAAACAGGGTTTTCGATTACATCTCTTAACTGCGAAGCGCGATGGGTTCGCGGTTGAAATTCTGTTGGAGCTCGCGTGTGTTCGATCCCGGCAGTTGGCAAGTCTTTTTTTTTGTAATGTTTTTGTAATTTGGTGGATGTATTTACACATTTCCTTCCAAATGCATAAATCTATAAGTTGCACGGCGGTGCTGCAAGCACGATAATACGACGATTTGGTCCCCGGGTAACGGCAAAAATTCCAGATTGATAAGATTGTAAAGATAAGGCTCTTCTCAGTCTACGATGATGCCGTGCTACAAAGTTCTTTTTGGATTGCAGCACAGCGTCATCGCGTGAGTGCAAAGCCCCAAGCAAATCACACGACTGCCTTTTCTTCCGCAAGAATTTGAAGAAGTTTCCCGCTTCTCTTGGAGTATGAGACAGTAACTCGTGATCAAGATTGGGTTCCGAGGACTCTCAATGACGCAAAGGGGTTCCAAGTAGTCGCATTTCCCGTACAACTGGAATCTCTTTGCGTCATCAGAGCGACAATGAGGATTGTACATCAGGGGAGTGAAGATCTCCCAACGATCTCCGAATGGGACTCGGATTTTGATCAGACTTGCTTCTCTCTCTTTCCTTGTCTCTCCCACTGAGTGTAGGGTTGGGTCGCTCCGCTGAGACATGGTCAATAGGACAGGTAAAAATGGGCAACCTGAGCAAAATTGTGTGTGTCCCTCTGAACTGTTCAATCAATTTTGACTGTGTACGGGTTCAGACCCAGAAGACTCTGTCCTACTTGACGCCTTCACGCGGTATGCAAGAGAGAACAGTGGATCGGGGCTCGGCACAGAAGCTCAGTTGGCACGACTTTGGACCAAGTTCAAGCTGCGTATCGGGTGAGTATTTATTCTGAATCGCATTCGTACCTTTCTGACTTCGGATGGATAGCAAAACTAAACTATACGCTTTGCGAGCCAGATTGGGGGTTGAGACCGTAAAGAACAGTTCAGCAAACCGAACCGAGGAAGAGACCAGGCAAGCTGTCATGGATTTGAAGCAGAACGATGTCGTCGGCGGGTGGGGGGTTACACAGGCGAGAGGAAGGCTGGCGAATGCAGGTGTTCTTTTGGCCCGGTGCGCGCCTTCAAACCTCAATTGTATTTGATCGCTTGTTAACCATTCTGGGTAGGGATTCTCTGCGAGAGATTCTCCACAACGAGTTTGACGAAGAGTTTGAAACTCGATTCGTAGGCAAGAAACAGACCCGGAAACATCGAACACCATTAAATGCTCTTGGCCCATGGCACGAGGAGCACTCGGATGGGCATGAGAAGCTCTCAGAGCAGGGTCTTGATATTGGGGCAGGGATCCATCTGCCCATTTATGGGACAAAAGACCAGTGGTCTTCATTTCTGCACGCCCTTCTCCTCATGCCAAATGTCCGGACCGGAACCGCTATCGCTCATTATTACCTTGACCTCGTTGAGAGTCGTGACTGTGAGTCATATTGTTTTGGTTCCTGAAGCCAACTTATAGAAGCGGTAATAGTCACCATATCCATGCAAATGACGACTGACAAAGGAAGCGAGGTCAATGAGGCCCACAAGATACATGAACGACTGCGGTGCGTTCTAAAGCTGCCGCTAATTTTGTTGACCTAACATATTTACCAGAGACGAGGTCGCTCCTGAGCTTACCCCGCCTGAGTTTCCTCACGGCGTTAAGCAGTCGAGCACAAACAACACACCGATAGAAGGCCTTTGGCGCTGGCTCCGAGATGGAGATGGGCACAGTACTAAAACGGTGCTACAAGAAGGAGTTGCGACTGGAATCTTCTTTCCAAATGATGAAATTCACCGGTACCGTCTCAGGTTTTGTCAATCATTCGCCATTCTTATACGTGAATCTAGCCAGACATTCTACTGGCTGTGGGTGCCGCTTATTCAGCATGGTCTCGATGAATTCCGCGAGTATTGGAACAACCACACACTGCAGAAGTCCAAGGGAAAGCGTAATGCTTCTGGCTCCTCCCCGAAGAACATGCTGATCAATCCGACATCGATCATTGCCACCGCCCGTGACTGCTCAATCAGGGTGAACCCCGAAACGGTATATCAGTTGCGGGAAGCCTATGGTGGGGAGGAGGCAAGAGAGGCTGCCTTTCGCTTCATTTCCAGGGAGTTTGAGGCTGAGGCAGATGGGGTTTACGTTGACTTGGGTTGCCCACAGATTACGCTACCTACTGCTTGGAGTGTTTTCCAGCAGGTAGTTGCAGAGTTGGAACGTCGCGCAGTTATCACCTAAATATATCATTTTACTCCCTGAAATAACTGCCATTCACAATTGTCATTCAGTTCGGACCGAAAAAAATACAAGTGCCGGTAGTTATCGTCAATAGTCGTAAGATAGCTTCGTAAGAGTTCGTAGGATAGTGTCATGAGAAGTCGTAAGAAATCATAAAAAAAATCGCAATCATGGTATCAGACAAGTAAAGGATTGGTCGCAAAATCACGAGAATATTCGAGAGTTTCAAGGGGAATCATAGCCGTCAACGAGAGACTCGGATTCCGAAGCTATTAGATTTGATGTCAGCTTAGAACTTGTGAAACAGAATTGACTGACTGTTAACAGAAGCGTCAAGGGTTTTAGCGAGCACATCGACCGAGGAAAGCCCCAAGGCCCTGCATAACACCGTACAGGTGTGGGTATCGATGGCGTCTCTTATACCCGCACATCCGTGATCACCAATACCGCTTTTACTGCAAAAGAAATATATATGAGACGCTATATTCAGAGAGAAAGGCAGAGTGTACCCGTCAATTGTATGTGTCATTGGGTCGAAAAGAACAAGTTGGCGAACTCTTTCGACAGTGTGAAATGACCCTATAATAATATATTAACAACAATGAAACGGCGAAAGGTACACAAGAGACATATCCCACCTTGAATGTCTGCCATCGCAAGACGACAAGCCGTTTGCTGGAGCACAAAGTGCGAAAATGTCAAGATTGTGGCAGATAGCTTGTCTGTGTCCTGCGTCGAGCCAAAGGTACCGGTAAACTTTTGCACCACGGACGATGTGCGCAGAGGCTCGACGAGATATGGCTCGGGCTCAGCTTCATCCTCTTCTTCAGCCGCCATGACTAGAATTATGAAGCCTTTGGAAATCACGAAGTCTGGACGTAATTGCAGTCAGTATAAGAAAAATACCAGTACAATGAGCATACCGGCGAGCTCATTAATCCCTTTCTCTGAGGCAAACTTGAAGAATTCATCGCGGAAGGAACCCATACGGGTGAGGCGAACAAGATCACGACCCAAAAGATCGCGCGCGGTTGTGTGACTCACTTCCGCTGCTCTACCTTGTCCAATATCGATTAACTTCTTTGCGACATAAATTTGTTTGTCGCCGTCGATACGGAGCTTGTTAAGAGTCATCAAAATGTGCTCACAGTTTTAAATGATGACGATACCTTGTGCACGTCTTTGGATTTGCCTCGATCACGCAACGACAAAATGAGCGGTTTCACCTCAATTTCGCCTGTTCTCAAGTCAGAGTTCTTAGATAAACTTTGGCCCCCTTCATTGCCCCGTGGTTCGCAGGTAACAGTTTCAAACTTGACCTTGAAAGTCTCGGGCTTGTTAGTCAAGGCAGATAAATCATCGTCATTATTGAATGTCGAGGTCAACAGCCCTGAAACACCCCGGGATTATAAGAACAGAAACAGAGAAAGATGACGTAGAAAGCTTACCTGTTTTGGCTCGCTTTCCATTTGAACCAGTGTGCTGTTGGGACGACTTGCGCTTGTTGCCGCTCCCCAAAATCGAGTCTACATCATCGCCACTGAGCGCAAATGCACGACGGTTATACTGTAGATACGGTAAGAAATATTGCGGAAATTTCAATGACACTTGCCTTTTTCTCGCTAATGGCAAGCTCGAAGCTCATAGAAGTGCCCTTGGGAAGTTTGAGTTTTGTCTCGACCACAAGATGTCGGTGGGGGAGTTTCTGGTAAAATGTATACATGTCCTGGACGGTCATGGCCATTGCCTCTGGTTCAATGGCAATATTGCCAGTAAAGCGGAGGGAACAGTCCTTCCTGGCGTCAAAAGTCAGGATAAAAAAGAAGAAAAAGAAGTCACTCAACGCTTGAAGATCAAGGACATGATCAGGCATTGCTACCCACTCTAGGTTAAACTGCTGAACAATCGTGACCAATACATCTGTGAAACCCTGGTTAGAATAATATAATCAAGAGATATTTCGTACCTTCCATGAGAGTGCCCCAGGAAATACTTTTGTCACATTCCCCATGGACTTGTCCAGTGCCTTTTCACGACGGGGAGTGGCAAAAATGGTCCAACTGCCCTTCTGATTCGCGCCTCGGAGCGCCTCAAGCTCGGAGACAGGGGTTGTCAGTCCAAAGGTTTGATTACTGACATCGTGAAGAGCCCCAGGGCGGCCGGACATGCCTATCGATTTTTGGAGCTTCTCGAGGCGCTGCTGTTTCCCAAGGAGAAGAGGGTCTTCTCCCCCACCTTCCATTGCGTCTTTGTGAATGGAAGTGAGTATATGAAAGTGCATCTGAGAACCCAACTCACCCTTTCTTCTGCAAGTTCCGCAGCTAGCATTGCTAAGATTCGTTCCGCACACTCCGCAGCCCTCGCAAGATTTCAGGACCTCAGAGGCGACAACGTCAATGAACAATATAGAATAGTAGAAATATAGGACCACACACCCTCATTAACTCCTCTCGAAGTGCGGGCGTCGAGGCATCTCTGACCTTTTTGCACTTTTGGCACAGGTTGCTGGGAGTAGCGCGAGGAAAGATCTCTTGACATCCTTCGTGAACGTTATCATAGCCGCCACATGGAACCGTGTTGGAAGCCGAAGACATGGAGAAAAAATAGGTGAATAACAATGGAGGTCGACGACAGAAGAAGTTAAATATTCATGACGGTCTTTTATACAATATTCCGAGATCTCAGATTTGAGCGCCAACGTTGGTTACCGAGCACCACTTGAAACAAAATGTGTAGATGTTGATTTAGTAGTTGATGATAGCGCTCAAATGAATGCCTTGCACTGTAAGGAAATAGTCGCGCTTTAATTGTCAATTCTTTTATTGTGAGAGAAGAGAATACTCAATACACTGAAGAATGCTGTAGTTGTATACAGAGGTGAAGTATGGCCAATGTCTGCCCGGTCGATGATAAGATGTCCATGTGAGTATTTGATGGCCATGAAAAAAATAAAACACGGTGTACCGGCCAAAGGTCCAAATCAGATGCAAAAAAATAGTCAGGAGGTGGTTTCACCGACATCCAAGTGAAACAATCACCAATGCTCCGGAGTGGACCAGGAGGCAAAGATCGATGCATGCTAGCTCCATTCACAGAGGATTGAAGAGGAGAAACACAAGGCAGCAAATGTATACAGTGCAACCATAGTAGTTTAACTTCTTGTGGAGGGTAATGGTTCTGAAAGAACTTGAAGTAATTGTAGAACCGCTGAATCCGGGAACTCTTCTGGCTCAGTCGCGTCAAGTCGCGTACTGTCACACTGTGACAATTCGCGTTCTCACACGACACAGCCATGTCAAGACTCAGCCACTGTTGACATGGCTGTGCCACTATTTCGCACGTGGACAACACCAGAATTTTATTACCTGTGCAAGTACTTCAGCCTCTAATAATATGAGGAAATTCGTGAGTGATTTTTGGTATTTAAAGAATTTATCGGATGCCTCAACTCATCCAATGGGCTCGGCAGTGGGTAGAAATATTGATTCTCATGTTGCAAGAAAGTTGAACGGTCCAATTTAGAGGTACATTGACTCAGATGCCTCAGAAAAATTCAGGGCACCTTTTGGGTGCCCAAATTTGTGCACTGTGTCATCAGAATAGTGAAATATATTGCAGGAGTAGAGAAATGATTATTTTTCTCATAAATGGGTATACCTAGTTTGAACGAGCCATTGGCTGGCTTGCGAAGATCCCAGTACTGAGGTATACTGTAATGCATATTTATCTCATTATTGAACTCAATACCAGCATGACCAAGGATGAATTTAGGCCATGCTGACAAAAACATTACAAAAAAAAAGATTTACCGACTGCCAGGATCGAACACACGCGAGCTCCAACAGAATTTCAACCGCGAACCAACCGCGCTTCGTACTCTTAACATAACCACCAGCAAGATCACATCTTGGAACCATCTTTCCAATCAGCCCGCAATCTCTTGGTTTGACAAATTAAAGTTTGAAAGGTTCGCTTCTGCGGGACTTAGTCGCGGAAGAGGTTCATGTTTTGATTGGATTGATCAGAACAATGATGCTATCGTCGTGCCGAATGAAAGTCAACTCAATTCTCCGCCTCTGAGGCCACTGCACTCCTAAACCAGGACTCCTTGCATGGAACCAAATGTCGTGAATAATTTGGTGTAATATTCGTGAAAAGAATGTAATATACGTTCCCAGGGCTCATGCAAAAAGACGGGGTTGAAAATGCGAATTTCACCAGTTTCTTGAGGTAGTTTCAGAATAACTTCTCAGTGGGATCTTGGAAACAGTTTCAAAGTACATAGGTATTATTCGGTACAGCTAGTAGACTTCTGGGGCGTGAATTCAAGTGTGGGGCAGCGCGCCACGCTGAGCTGATAGCCGAGCTGATCCTAAATCAGATCCCAAACAACTGCAATGTTGAAGTCGCCAACAGATGTAACCCAACTGGTCTCAGCATGGGAAGTTGTCACCCAAGTTCAGATTGCAGTTGTTGCCAGCAAAAACAACGGTAATTTTTGCACAGTATATTGCCCATACCCCTAACTTACAACGAAGGTTACCCCGGTTACCCGATCCCGAATCGAACGGGTGCCTGCTGGAATCGATAGCTCCCCAGAAATGAAGAGCAGGTGTGTCCACCACCACGGGTCTTGTTCTATCTGGAATGAAACGGTCATGAGCTGAGGAACAATAGGAGCCTTGGACCCTGGAAGAAGAGATCAAGTAAAAAGCTCCCGTCGCCCAGGCCGGGCGATAATATTGTATCCCATATGCGCGGTATAAAATGATTTATTAGTTAAATGCCACAGGTACAGCAGGGTCGAAATTACACGATGTTCCAATCCGGCTGCTGAGCTGTCAGTTGCATCCCCGGAAACGGCATTTTAGTACGCACCTCGCCCTTTACGAACACCTTCCCTTTATACCCAAATTCGAGTTATTCAAAGGATGGGTGCAGGATACCTGAAATAACGCACTCTCCCTGAATAAATGCAGGTCCAAAATGTCAGCACGTTCCTCGAACCAGACTTTCTTGGGTCTCATCCCTTTGTTTCAGGCTATAATTTGCCAAATTTAGCTGTACGCGACATTCGGCGGAAGAGTAATTTACTAATCTGTGGTAAACGATGCCAAAAGCTTGTATGGGAAAGCCCAGGAGTAGAATGGAGCCTGGTCCATAGTAAGTAGAATGGAGCCTAGTCCATAGTATACTAGGGCTGAGCGACCCGATATCGCAAATGTCCTAGAGTCCTCGTCAGACACGGCACCAGGCTCGTCGAGCTGACTCACGGAATAAATATCGAGATCTGGACCGCCATTCCCGCCAACGCTAGCTCCGGTGTAAATGACACGAAGCCAAGGCACGTACTCGCAGTGACATTCGGTACCATGTCGAAGGGCTTACACGACGCGTCGGTGAAATGGGTTCCGTAGCACACCAAAGGCCACTCGTTCCGGACGTCCTTGCGCCGAAGGAGGCCAGTTGGAATGGTTCTGTAGGCTGAGAATCAAACTCCCCGCCCCACTCTCCTCCCCCCCCCCCCTAAAAGAAAAAAAAAAGAAGAAAAAATGTCAGTTATCGAAATACCGAGAAATGCGAGTCCGTTTGTGGCCCATCTTTTGTGAGAGTAAGATTCGGGGTTCCAGGTCAAGGATTTGTGATGTCAATTGCGCACTTTTGCAGCACTTCGGTGCTAGCGGCTGTTAGCGGCTGCTAGTGGCCCTGCTAGCGGCAAGCAAATGTATTAGTCGGAGATGTTGCAGCATTAGGCAGCAACGCATGACACGGTCGGGCCGGTTACCGTCTTCGTATACGCGTTCCAACAAGCGAGATACAAGCTTCATTTTTGTTGGAGCGTCTGTCTACGAGAGACTACGTACACGTGTTCCTGAACGTAACTTGGCGCGTTGCCACAGCGCGACTACGGACCCGTAGCGTCGGGGTGGCGCTTCAAGGCGCTGGAGCATAACGATAACACTCACTGCCCAGGCTTATTTTCTCCAATTCGAAACAAGAATTAGGAATGGTAGGTACAAATGACGGATTAATTTTCATCTATCTTTACTGAGGCGTTAGATGATCTGCCGGCCCGTAGACTCGGACAGCGTTCTGTGAGCCTGGACGGCAATACGTATAAAGCCTAGAAAAAAAAGGACGAACTTCTGAACGGCTCGGTTGAACTATCCGCCATGTTACCGGACAACTCTGCCATCCAACTTCTTGCTTTCGCTCTTTTCTCTTCCTCGGCCTTTGCTACGCCCTCGTCATCGTCCGTTTCTCGGGCTGCTGCAGAGCCCGGAGGTCTCGTTGGCACTCTGACTTCCAAGCTGGGCCCAGTCGTCAACCTTGGGTGAGCTCAGGCTCTTGCTATTAATTATTTCCGACTCCTGACGCGGTCTCTGCAGTTATGCCGCATACGCCGGCAATGCTACGCTCCCTAATGTAACCTTCTACGGCGGGATTCCTTATATCAAACCCCCGGTCGGAAATCTTCGCTTTGCGCCTCCGCAAAAGCTGGACGAAACTCCCAAATTCACATTGAGCAACGACGATGTCGTCGACGCGCGGAATTGGGGACCTCTTTGCATCCAACAACCAGCTGTAGTGGGAATTGGGAACGAAGGTACGTAACCTTATATTTTGGCTGTCCAATTCACTGACGTCTGCTAGATTGTGTCACTCTTAATATTTGGACACCTTCGAACGCGACTTCGAAGAGCAAACTTCCCGTATATGTTTACATCGTGTGTTCGGCCCTGCTCTACGCCACAGAAGGGATAGACTAATTTTTCAACAGCACGGAGGGGGTTACTATTATAATAGCGCTCAAGGTAATTTCCCCGCCGCTAGTCCGTTAACAAATGATAACATAACATCTGTCAGGTTTCCCCGCAAACGACTGGGTCGCCCGATCAGGCGGAGGCCTCGTCGCGGTAGGTCTGCAATATCGAGTAAGCGCGTCATTCCAACCGTCTCCCCGTGTTCCTGAATGAAACTCTTTTCGCCAGCTCGGCCTTTTGGGATTTCTTTCCGGGTCTGCAATAGTCAAGAACCCGACCTCTGGCCCCAACAACGGTCTTTTCGACCAGCGAGCTGGTCTTGAGTGGATTCAGCGCCATATTGCTGCTTTTGGAGGCGACCCAACTAAGGTTACGATCGGAGGTTAGCACATAAAATTTGTATTCTACGACCCTGGACTAACAGCTGGTCTTGCAGGCGAGAGCACTGTACGCCAGGGATTTCAATTCACCCGCCAGTATACTAACCTTTCCGCGATGTTAGGGAGGCGGATCTGTTGCACTTCATCTCACTGCTTATGGAGGAGAGAAAAATCCGGTAAGATTGATGGCTTATTTCTAGAACAACTGCTTACACCTGTTTAGCCATTCCGTGCTGCTGTGAGTGTGAATTTGGCCTAGCCCTTGCACCTTGGTCTAATCATCTCGGTTCCAGGTCATCGAGAGCCCCGGTATGTTGTTGTAAGCGTCGTTCGTATTTCGCTGACGGAAATCTTTCAGGGAATGATCCTTTTTATACTACTGACCACACCGAGCAATGCTTCGGAAACGTCACGAAACAGGTTGGCTGCGACGGTGCATTTGACAAAGTCGCCTGCTTGCGCAAAGCCTCGAGTGTGTTTATTTCTTATTAATTCATTATCGCGTTGTACTGATCTCTTGCCCTAGTCGGGGCAATTGTCTCCGCTGTCAACAACAAACCGTCCACCTGCAAGTACGAGCCTGTAATTGATGGCGGCTACATTCCAGACATCACCTCCAAGCTTTTCTCCGCTGGGAAATTCACGAAGGTCACATTCAATTTCCTCGAGATGAGGAAGATAGATGCTGAAGTTCCTCAAGGTCCCCATTCTCGCTGGTCACACTGCCCAGGATGGCTCTATCTTCGTCGGTACACCCCAGTCTATAAACACGGACACCGACATTGTCAATGCCGTCCTCAGACGGTATCCTGCACTGGTACGCGCTTTATTTGCAAAGCATAATTCGCATCTGACATGCATACCAGTCTATGGCTACCACAGACGCTATGCTCATCACTTACCCCCCTGCATCGAACACCACCCCTTGGACGACCCAATGGGAACGCGCCATGTACGCGTACATGGAGAGCGAGGTCAGTTAGCTGGCTTTGCTCTTCGGTTGTCCGCTCATTTCTTTTCAGCTCGCTTGCTGGGATTATTATATCGGCAACGTCAGCGGCAAGCCTGCTTTCAACTACCGCTGGGACGCCCCGGATCCCAACCTACTTGCAGCACGAGGTGCCTATGTTGGTGCGGCCCACACGTGAGCCTATTTTTGTTTCTTGTGCAGGCTAAATTTATTGACGGTCTGCGCAGCTCCGAGCTGTTTTATTTGTACGACGGGACGAACTCGGGCCCCAGCGCCTCTGTCGCGCAGCCTGTGTTCACCGCCTTTAACGCCTCGCAAAACGCCCTGGCGCGCCAGGCCGTTGCGTGGTGGTCTAGCTTCGCGCGGACGCTGGACCCCAACACGTTCGCCGTCCCTGGGTCACCCACCTGGGAGCCGGCGTCGAAGGGCGGCTTCATGGTCGCTAACCAGGGCAACAACGTCACGGCGCCGAGCAGCGCCATGGCTGTTCGCACCGACGACTACCCCAAGCGCTGCGCATGGTGGCGGAGCGTTGCGGACGACCTCCGTCTTTGAAAGCTGTCAGCACTCTTGCTTCCGTCGTGCAAAGACCACGATAATGTTTATAGGTTGAATTAATTTTCCTTCTGCGCTTTTCGAACCAAACATAGTTATGATAATGTGCTTTGTCGATACGCTTTCTGTATAACTAATACGCGCTATGTGGAAAGTAGTAGTCTTTCCTATGGCTGTACTAAGCCCTTGGTTCAGTAACTACTACTATTATCTCTCTCTTTCAAGTAACATATTTCTGGTAGCAAACATGGGCCGAGCAATATGACGGTCAAAGTGCACTTTTATTATTTCCACACTTGTTTTGTAGTTTCGTACATTTTTGACCCTTTCATTGGTATCTCCCTGATATTTTATTGGAACAGCAATATATTCAACTTTTGAGAACCACAGTTTTTTTTTTCATCCATATCATGTTTTTTCACTGGGTGTAAAATGTTTTTGGCTGCTGTCTCAGTCAAAAAGAAAACGATCATGAAATTTGAAAAACCATGAGTTTTTTTTTTTGTAGTCCGCTTTTTTTTCGTGTACAGAGAGAACTCTTGTTTCCAAATTGCTTCATACTTTTCTCCGCATGAACATGTTTGTTTTGAGTATTACTTACGCTGTGCACGTCGGACTCAATGTATATATATGGGTGCCACCTTTCCTGTAGACCATGTTACGGGGACAGGGACAAAAACCCAGACTGGGCTTGATGCCTCCGAGTCCAGGATAGTACACATTGACACAAGGGATCACTGTGCTCTTGCGGATCAACCCATCAGTTCGGGTTCACCACCGGCCAAAAAAAAGTGTGGTCGTAGAAACAAAAAAGGTTGTGTGGTTGTGACCCAAAAAAAAACCGCCCCTTAAAAAAGACCTTCTACTCCGAACTCAGAATGTAACTTCGGATTTCTCCATCAAACTTGGTTGAGATTTAAAAAATGTTTGTCCGAGGGGTACCAGTGACATAACATCGACTTATGTGATGGCAGTCTACAGTTGCTGATACCTAAGGGGTGTGGACTTTCTCGACACCGACAAGTGACCGCTTAGCTCTTCGAGGCACTGTTTACTCACGTCAGTTGCTCGAATTGAATCTTCATTCCATGCTCGTCATTTTCTCATTACGGAAACTGACCGGATGCCTATGCGCATCCGGCCGCCATTGCTTGTGCTCCAAGGTGGTGGATTGCAATTAAATCGTTTATATGATGGACTACTCGGACAGCTCCGTAACCACTACAATAATTGTCACGCCAGCATATTGCAAAGCCCTCGCATCACCGGCTGGTCAGGGGGATTACCTTCCGCACAATCACCTGTCTTCATAGCTTTCTTCGTGAGAGGTCTATTACCTCGTTTGCGAGGTAGATTGATTTTCACAGCGAGTGGGCGGTAGACAACTGTAGCATACATAAGACGTGTTGTATGTCGGTACAGTACCTGCTTGTTCCTGATTGGGACCTCCGCAGTAATACATCCTTCCTTCCTTCCTTCCTTCCATCACCCTTTTATTGATACATCGTGAGCTCAAATTATAACCTCGGAGGAAAATGTTCGAAAAATCTTGAGATAGGCCGAAAAAATGTACGAAACTACAAAAAAAGGGTGGAAATAATAAAAGTGCACTTTGACCAAGCGACTCGGATCAATATATGATGCGACATCGTTCTATTCTACTCTTTATAAAATTACGTCTGTCCGAAGCCTTTAAACTCCGCTCGGACATTTCCGACGACTCTCGAGGCTCCGCTGCTCGACTCAGACTCTGATGACTCTGGTCAACCGAGGCGAAGTGCCGGGGCACGGAGTCTATACAGGATGCCGGCTTCTCCGCTACCGTCATATGTCGCCGACGTCCTCTATATTCAAGAAAAGAGCTCGTCGACTTTGGCACCAACTGCGGCTTTGTATCTTTCGGCTTTGTCTGAGGCTGATGCTCGCCGTTTGAGAGCGCACGCTCCGACTGCGACGCAAGCGCTCTCGCTCTCGTCTTCGATCACCTCTAACTATGAGGACGTCATTTTGCACGAGAACGAGGAGTATGCCTCTCTCAAAGCTGGTCTCGAATTTCCTCTGCGTCCGCCGATTTCGGAACAGGTTTTTATCACTGTGCACTCCAAATTTGGCCAGTGCGCGAACGAGGAGTACCGCCATGTCAGCGAGCATATTCCTGGAACGTCTTTGGTGCATGTTGCGCAAGAACCACCATATTATATTGTCATTTCGACGTATATCAGGTTTGTGTGCCCGACTCCTCTTGCTTATTTATTTAAATGCGGGTCTTAGCTACCTAATTCTAATCTGTCTGGGCCACATTCGCGATTTTCTGGGAAAGCACTTTCACCCAAGTGCATACCGCCATATCATGCCGCGAGATGGCTACGCCCCACTCAACTCCGACTTTGATACAAAAAGACAGAAAAAATACATGTTAATCAGGCCATAGGGCCCAACCCGAATCGAACGGGTGCCTGCGGAAATGCTGGGGTGTTTGCACAAATGAAAGGCAGGTGCAGACCATCCGCCAAAGGTCTTGGTATACCTAGAATAAAAGGGTAATAAGCTGGGGAATTTCAGTGCGCAGATATGAACAAAAAGGAAAAAGAAACGTGAGTTCACACGAGCCAGGACCCGACCCCGAATTGAACGGGTGCCTGCTGCATACCGACTTTTCGCGGATCAAGAAAGGGATGCAGGTGCAGACCATCTGCCACGGGTCTTGGTATACCTAGAATGAAAGAGTAATGAGGTGAGGAATTTCAATGCGCAGGTACGAACAAAAAACCAAAAAGAGCCAAAAGAAACCGTGGAAATTCAGGACCCGACCCCGGATCGAACAGGTGGCTGCTGGAATCGATAGCTCTCCAGAAATGAAGGGGAGCTGTGGGGCACCACCACAGGTCTTGCTATACATAGAATGAAGTGGTAATAAGCTGAGGAGCAACACAAGCAGAAACAAAAAAGACAGAAAAAAATACATGCTAAAACACCCAACCCCGAATCAAATGGGTTCCTGCACAGATGTGCTGCTGTTTCACAGATGAAATGCAGGTGCAGAGTATCCGCCATGGGTCTTGTTCTACCTAGAATGAAAGTGGAATAAGCTGAGGAATTTTAATGTACAAAAAGAAACATGAGTTCACACGAGCCAGGACCCGACCCCGAATCGAATGGGTTCCTGCGCAAATGTGCAGTTTTACAAGCATGGAAGGCAGGCGAGGACCATCCGTTGTGGGTCTTCCTAACACCACACGCAACCTTGAATATGTTGTGCGAAGTTGAATAAGTATAAGGAGGCCAAAAAGAAACCGAAATCATCCCCTTTAAGATCCGAGCCCGAATCGAACGGGTGCCTGCTCTGCTGCAACAAATACTCCCAAGATATGAAGGGCAGGTGTGGCCACCACCACGGGTCTTGGTATACCTAGAATGAATTGGTAATGAGCTGAGGAACAATCCAAACAAAGATAGAAAAACTGCATGCTAATCAGGCCTTAGGCCTTAGGACGCAACCCCGAATCGAACGGGTTCCTGCGTAAATGAGGTGCAGTTTTTCCAAGCATGGAAGGCAGGTGCGGACCATCCGCAATGTGTCTTCCTAACACCACACGCAACCTTGAATGAGTTGTAGGAAGTTGAATGAGTAAGGAGGCCAAAAAAAAAAACTGCAACCTCGCCGACGACCCGAGCCCGAATCGAACGGGTGCCCGCTGGATTTACATGCTTGTAGACTTCCATGTGTTGCAGGTGCGGGCCATCCGCCACGGGTCTTCCTTTCCTTCAAGATGAATCGGTGTAAATTAGATGGAATATTGGGAGGTAGCTTTGAAAAACTCGGTGAAAGAGCAGAAGGATGGCCAGGTAACATCCTTGCTGGATCAAAGTTTATCTTGAATTAGGTTCAGACGCGGACCAAATGGGTGTTTCAATTTCTTGAGGGGGGGACAAAAAATACCGACATCCCATCGATGAAGGACCCATCCCCGAATCGAACGGGTGCCTGCTGGAATTGAAGATTTCCGCAGAAATGAAGGCAGGTGTGGCCACCACTACGGGTCGTGGTATACCTAGGATGAAAGGGTAATAAGCTGGGGAATGACTCAATGCGCAGGTATGAACCAAAAGACAAAAAGAACTGTTGCACAGGAACTAGGACCCGACCCCGAGTTGAACAGGTGCCTGCTGAAGTTTGGATCCCATCCAATGAAGAGCAGGTGCGGACCACCGCCACAGACCTTGCTGTACCTAGAATAAAAGGGTAAGAAGCCGGGAATTTGAATACGCAGATACGGACAAAAACGAAAAAGAAACCTGGTACTGGACTCGGAGCTGGCAGGACCTAACCCCGAATCGAACGGGTGCCTGCTGCATGCCAACTTTTGGCGGCTGAATTAAAAGATGCAGGTGCGGACCATCCGCCATAGGTCTTGATATACCCAGAATGAAAGAGTAATAACCTGCGCAGATACGAACAAAAGACAAAAAGAAAGACAGGTCCACACGAGCTAGGACCCGACCCCGAATCGAACGGGTGCTGCTGATTCCTGAATGTTACTATATGAGGGGCAGGTGCGGACCACCGTACGGGTCTTCGTATCAGCACAGAGCAGACTCGGCTTGAAGAAATGAACGAACAGGCGCACCAAAAATAAATAAAAGAACAAGCCCGGTAGTATCCGAACCCGCCGACTAACGCCGACCCACCCGATACACATGACCGACGCTGCCACCGGCATCTCCCGGCTCTCATCCTCCTGCCTCCCATCCTCCTTTTCTCTTCCCCTCCCTCCTTCCCCTCCATCCCTCCTAAAACTCAAGAAAGAAAATGCTCGCCAAAATAGCTCTTGCCACTCTCGCTCTCGCCGGGGCTGTGTCCGCTGCGTTCTCGTCCGGCGGCCTGTCGATCCTCGCACCAGGGGGAGATGGCTTGTGGTGGCGTGCGTCCTTTTTATTTCTGTTTCTCTTTCCGTTTTCCTCGTAGGGTTTTTTGGTGGAGATCTGCGTGCTTCTGCATTGAATTGCATTGAATTGGCTGTTGAGGCGGTGTGGGCGTCTACCCGCTAATCTTGTCTTTGTGGTGGGAATTTCATCGGGAGGAGCAGGGAGTGGGATCAGTCTGCTTTTTACTCGTACTCTGGGTGTAACTGGACGCATTCTGACGTCGCTGGCGTTTACGGGCGTGACTGAGTCGGTGGGGGGATTTTGGGTGGATTTTGGTCGGCCAGGATTCGGCGTGTCGTTGCTTGCGGGATCTGTGTCAGCCTTTCCCCGCTTTCTTCCCCTTTGCGGAGCATACGGAGGTCCAGTGGAGGAGACGGGGAGCTCAGCGCTCAGTCTTTGGAGGACTCGCACGATCATTCATCGTGCCACATTCTGGGGTCCTCATGCAATGTTTTTGTGGTCGGGCTATTGAAATTTTCTTTATCCTCTCTTCTCTCCCTTTTTGTATTCCCTCAGGCGAGGTTTACTGACTGTAGTGTCTGTTTGCAGTCGCCGCCCAGCCGAACAACGTCGTCTGGACCTGCGCCGAGAGCACCTTCACCCAGTTTACCATCTGGTGCGTCCGTCCTTCCTTCTCTTTTCTTTCTTCCTTGCGCTTGCGCTGCGCATCCCTTCTACAACTATTCTCAAATCATCTTGTACGCACGAGACTGACGATTCACTCCGCTCCCTCCAGGATCTTCAACACCAACACGACGCTCCTCACTGCCATCACCCCACTGTGCGTTCGCCTCCCTTTGCCTCTTTGTCTCCCCTTCACGTACACATACTACCGCCTACTGCGATTCACTATTCGCTATCCCCCTCCCCCTCTCTTTCCACCCGTTTCGCCAACGCCTACGGATTCGCTTACCCCCACCCACAGCATCGCCGTCGAGCAGAACTTCAATTGCGCGCAGCTCATCGACGGCACCCTGCTCACCGCGCCGGTGGGCAACAACTACACGATCCGGCTGGCGAATATCAATAATGTCACGGATGTGAGTTTTCTGTTTGCGCGCGCAATTCCGGACGGAGACAGAGCGGGACGGTCGTGTGGCGATCCCGGATGCGCGGGCGGCGAACGGGTTACAGGAGAGCGATGTCGTCCCTATTTCCCGCGTTGGTCTGTATGGGCGGGTCGGCGCAGTCGGCTCGTCGGCTCATCGGATGCGGGTGCAGGAGATACGCCGGAGCGTGGGCGTGGATGGGCCCGGAGGCGGCGGCGGTGGCGCGATCTCGTCTTGTCTCTCGTCTCTTGGGCGAGGCCGGGTGTAGGCCGACTATGATGTATCGTACGGAGTACCGCGCCCATGCGCTGGAGTCCTCCGCGCGGCTTTCTATCTGTCGGGTCTGGTGTCGACCCTCGCCTCAATCCTCCCGGGTCCCGAGGAGGGAATATGTTGCGAGCCCGGGCCCGGACCCGAGTGCTTGTGGTGGTCTCCTCCATTCCCTCCTCCCTATCCCTCTCCCTCTCATTTATTTATTATCTTACTCATCCTCTTACCCTCGTATACTAGGTCTACGCCGAGTCGGACCCTTCGATATCAAGGACCTCTCTGCGGGCTATCCGCCACGACCGCGACGCCGTGGACCAGCATAGTGCGACTGTGTCGAAGGTGTCCGGTGTTTTTTTTTCTTTTTTTTTGTTTCGAGATGTTTTTTTTGGGTGGGGGTGGAAGGCGGCTTGGCGGATACACGCGGACGTTGATGTGGGCCGGAGGATGGCATTCGTAGCGGACGACGCGCGACGACCGCTCTGCGTGGGTGCATCGCTGTGCAGCGGGTACTGGAGCGGGCGCATGCCAGACGGCCACGTCATGCGCGGCCGCGGCGCGAATGCGTGTGAAGGCAACGCGGACGTCGATGTGCCTGGACCCAGCATATACGCCGGACGGTGGCGGGCGTTCATGGCGGCGAACGCGGGTGCGCTTGGCGACCGCTCTGCATTACGTGGGTGCGTCGATGGAGGGATGTGGTGCTGTCGCCGGGTACCAGAGCAGAGCAGACGCATTCACGCGCCACGTCATGCTAGGTGGCGGCGCGAATCCTTGTGAAGGCGTACGTTGGCTGATGTGAGAGGGCGCGTGGGTGTCACCGGGGAAGCCGGAGGCAGCTGCATTGCGCGGGGATGGATGCTACGTCGGACAGCTGCAGGAGGATCTGTGGGCGGACGGACTCGGAGCTGATGCAGATGTGGCTGCGGATGCGGATGCGGTTACCGTGTATCTTGGGCAGCGGGAGAGCCGCCTATACTTGTGTGGAGTGCGAAGGCGGTGTATGCATCTCATCCTCTCACTTCTCCGTCCGTCGTTTGGCGGTGGAGGCGGTTCTTCATTATACACACCAGACTTGCCTCCTTGTATCTCGTCCCTTTCCCTTTCCCTTCCCCTTCCTCACCCTCCCATTCCCTTCCTTCCTCGTGACATAATCATTAACCCTCCCTCCCTTTCCCAGGGCACGGCCTCCAACTCCGTCGGCGGCGCTACCAACACCGGAAGCGGCTCCGCCCCGCCAAGACCAACGGCGCCCTCTCGCTGCGCAGCGGATGGGCGTTGCTGGGCTCGTAGGCGTCGCGGCCCGTCGCCGCGCTGTTCTGAGCGCCTTCTCTCGCTCCCGTTCGCCGCCCATGCTTATGCTTGTGCTTGTGTCTCCACGGTCCACCTTGTTTATGATGTGTGTGTGTGTGTGTATTGTGCGAACGGACATCGAGGATGTTTGAATTTGAAGAGAGGAGTAATAATTACTACGCTGTGGATTCAGAAGGACTGGTTGTTGACATTATCTACCTATTCGTGTACTGGTACACCTATGCCACGCTCGCTCGCATACCCTACTATTTTCTGTCGTTACGTGTTTCCGATTCCGACTTGATAGTGTTTTTTTTTGGTTTGGTCTGTTCCACAACCATACCATTGCATTGCCATCGCCATATAGTCACGGTGAGAAGCCTAAGAGGCGCGAGCCCCAAACTTTTAAAGGTGGGTGATTTATCCAGATTCAGCACTTCGTTGACAGCTTTCTCAGTTGCCGACGGCGCTGAGGCTGCGCAGCGAAGATTTGGGCGATCTACATTGCTGAAGCGGAGAAATATGACAACGAAAGCTGGAAGTGCGATATGGAGGGCATGCTTATATTTGTAAGTCTTCCCTCACTAGTATAGGCCTGCACGAGCACCCGATATTATAGGCGGGTCTGTTCTCGGCCAGTTTGACGGCCTTCCTCGTCGAAAGCTACAAGACATTAAATCTTGACTCGAGCGACGCTTAGCCGTAGTATGGTGCACTACCGGGATCCGTTTTGGTGCGTGCCGAGGAACCCGTACGTATACGGATCGAGTCCGTATCAGCCGTATTTCGGCAAACCCCCTTGAACTTGCCGGGGGGCATCTCGGTTCGGATTTGATTCTGATGATCTGCAGTGATGAATTTCAATCATGCCGCGACCTAATCATCTACTTAAACTGATTTGTCCCCCGAAGGTGGCCGTACACTACGTACCGTATATGGAACTGATCCGGATCCGTAACGTACCGTCGGGCGCCGGAAGCCTCCGGACCGTGCCCGCACGTATACGGATCTCCTTCCGTATTCACGTATTTTCACGTACCGTATACTATAATTAGCTTTGGAGTTAAAATGTTCCAGAAGTGCAATATGCATTTCGCTTGAGCTCAGTTCTTGTCCAATCGCTTTTGGAAGTGGCTCAAATTCAACCGACAGTAATCTCGGCTCCAGATGTTAGGGCGGTGCGGTAGGATCAGCGGACCGAAAATCCGAGGCACAAAATGATGAGAAATCAGCCGCAAGATCACCGCCCTAACATCTGGTGCAGTTGATCGTAAATACTGCGTTCATGTCACGCTTGTACCAAAATATTTCTTTCTCCTCCATCTTTATCTATCGGCCTGAAAGTCATATATATGCTCTAATACATTCTAAACATGCTGGACCCCTTGAACACATTTTCCCTGATATTATTGGGGATCCATGATGCACACATTTTGCAGGCATTCAGGTGAATTGGGACCAAGGAAACTGCCCTATCCCTTATTTTATAACGTGGATACACTTCAACTGATTCAATAGGGTAAACTCTGTGTTTCCAGGGGATACCGTCTGTTTCTGAACAACCTTCAAGATTGATGCCTGCTCAACACGGAGTTCTGCACATATTCAAAGCGCGTTTTTTGAGTCCAGATAAATCCATATCATGCACTCCAATCGTGCAATGATACTTAACTTGTATAAACACGATTTCGCCTTCAGTAGCATGTTGTGCCCATGTTTTCCGAATTTGACCCAAAACAAGGGTTTTAGGCCTCTGACTTCCACCCCAATAAATTCCACCGCATCAAGGGAGTAGTATTGTGTGCTGGAGGTTGTGAGTCCAAAATGTGTATTATTTGGGGCCTCAGTGACTTAAAAAGAACAAAAGTACTCGAGAATTTCGGATGTGACTTGCGTGACTGATGTCATGAGCGCATCTTTTACGGTCAAAGTACACCAGACGTTATAGGGCAGTGCTCCCCCATCAAACTTTCATCAAATTCTGCCTCGACAACATCTGCACATTATATCCCCGTTAGGATGCCTGCCCGCGAGCGCAGCGAGCGACTGCCCTATAACGTCTGGGAACGAGACTAGTGCTCCCCCATCAAACTTTCATCAAATTCTGCCTCGACAACATCTGCACATTATATCCCCGTTAGGATGCCTGCCCGCGAGCGCAGCGAGCGACTGCCCTATAACGTCTGGGAACGAGACTAAACCGACAGGTGTGTATTCATAAGGAATAAAAAGAATTCCAAGGAAAACACATCAGCCTTTTGACATTTCGCTTGCGGCTTGTTACGGCTTGTGGGCTTGGCAACGCTAAGCGACAAGCTGCCAAGCTCGGAACAAGGTCATAATTCAGAGATTAACCCCCCTCCGAGAGGAGGGATTGACCTGAAAATAGAGAAACTAACCTCCACAATTCATAAAACATGCCCCGGCACACATAAAAGTACACAGAAGCCCTCGTAGCGCCCAAAAGCCATGTCAATTTGGACGGGATTTTCAAGCTTGTGAAATTCGGACATAGGTTTGTCGTCTTGTGAGCTTGTCCGTGTTTTAGTGGGCTTGTGACCTTGTTTGGCCTTGTACAAGCTCACAAGTCAAATGTCAAAAGTCTGATGCAGATGGATTCATTTAAAACCTTCACCAAGTTGAACACTATTGTGTGTTCAAATCAGCAGGCCAGCCTCATGAGCATCAGATCCAACTGCACCGCAAAATACCCTTTGCCCTCAATTTTCCATAGAATACAGTCTCAAACTAAGTCTAGGAAGCGCAACACAACGTAAAAGCACAACTACAGTCATTCCGCGGTCCTTGCAACAGGTTTCGGAAATCCCGCATTTTCGGCGCAAAACTAAGGTTTAGGATCGAAACTAAATATGTAGGTAGTATGTACGCACTCATAGACGTAGGCCATGCAAAAAAATCCAGGGTTTCTCATCAATTTTAAAGCATTCTTGGCCAATCAGGGGGGAGCCAATTGTCTCGGCATCAGTCCTTGCAAATCTGCAGAAACTGGACCAAGATAGTGGTCTCAACCAAAACTTGAGTTGCAATGTGAAAATATAGGGCTCGTGGTTCCCTATGTCTTCACACAAACTTTTAGAGTGTTTGGATACCCTGTCCCCATGCTAGAACTGACTGTGCTCTAAGCCTACCATTCCATGGAAAAATAGGGAGGTTTTTTTTGGCTTGCTTCCTGTATCTTTTTTGTGCCACAATTCATCTGGACCCATGATACTACTTGTATTCATGTTTCACTATGTTCAACACATTGTTTGTGCATGTTTTCACCTCACGTGAGCACATTGTATGGATGATTGGTTCATTCCACACACCTGGGCTATCCAATGACCCCAGATTTTTTATAGCATGGACATATGACTCCGTATAACCCTCCATTCATTTTATGTCCTGTGAAACAAACAATGTAGAAGGGATAGTTGGGTTTCCTGCAGATCTGCCCTATTTGGTGCTGATTACATAATTATTGCAAACTCTATGCACCCGAAAATAATGTGGGAGGTGCATCAGACATGAATGAAGAGATCTGGTACAAAAAATGGCAAATAAATATATATTTAGGACCTAGGAAAAAAATATTTGCAAGGACCAGTGATTTTGCAAGGACTGTGGAATGACTGTAGGAATTACGTACTTTTGAGGCTTCCGACTAGGTCCCAAATTTATACGAACATAGTAGGGTATCATATCGTCCTGTCCACAAAATGATTTGTCCGAAAAGCTCATGTGAAGGAGTCCGCGCCATTCTCGTCACTTCGTTACTTCGCTTAGCGCTGCGAAAGTTCGTAACTTTGATGGGAATTCGTGAAAGTTCGTGAGTTTGATGGCTTTCTGTGAAAGTTCGTGAGTTGTTATTCCAACCTTGTCAAACGGCGACTCCTCGGCACATCACAGAGTGATGTGCATCAACAGCTTGCCGAGGTTGGCCGGTTAGGTTCCGGTTAGCTGGTTAGGGGTTGGAGGTTAGAGGTTTGGGTTAGGGGGTTACGGTTAGAGGTTAGATGTTAGTGGTTAGTGGTTAGAGGTTAGAGGTTAGCAGTTAGGGTTAGAGGTTAGTGTTAGGCCAGGGTATCAATATAAAAAAACGGGGGAGAAGGAAATGATGGCCAGATTGATGCGTCTGATTTGTGTGGTTTGTTCACCTCACGAACTTTCCTGGGAATTCACCAAACTGACGAAGTTTCAGAGGTTGCCATCAAAGTGACGAACTTTCGCGAGTTTAAGCGAAGTAACGAAGTGACGAGGGTGACTACTACCCCATGTGAAGCCCTCAAAATTGCGATGTTTTCGGCTGCATTTCACAGCCTCAGATCTCGACTTACCAGACTTT
Source organism: Mycena leptocephala (assembly GCA_029378395.1). Lineage (NCBI taxonomy): Eukaryota > Fungi > Basidiomycota > Agaricomycetes > Agaricales > Mycenaceae > Mycena > Mycena leptocephala. The sequence goes on from JARJLF010001341.1 coordinate 69,727, forward strand.
TCCCTCTTTCTGTGTTCACAGTGCTGCCATATGCCAGTTTTTTTGCATTAGGGGTTTTCAGCGTCCCTGATTACAGATATGTAGGTTGAAATACCAAAAAGCAAACCCCCAGAACTACAATCCATGAGGTCAAATCTAGGGGTATGCTGACTACATTCATCTCTTATGGTGCCAATAGATGTACTGACTACCCTCACAGATGCCCCTGAAATGTGGGAGGTCAAGGACAGCAGTGGAGTGCCGTTCAACCACTGACACAAAATTCAACTGACGCAGACTGATGTTGCATGCGTCAAATGTCAGTGCTGCGTCAAAATCTCCTTGCCCTCTCTTGTGTCCCCACCCTACTTCGCAACAGAAGCTGAACACCCCTTGTCTGTGGCCGTCAACGGAGATTCTCACATTCTGCGTTCACGGATTCGAGAGAAGGCCAATTCCTTATCAATCTGTGATCCCAGGCCCCTAGGGCAGCCCTTGGACTCATGATCAAGTTCAATTGCGTGTGGAAGGTGAACCCTGCCTCATGCTCGGCCGAGATGCCTGGCTGCTATGTCGAATGAAACAAGTCCTCGTTATCAAGAAATGATGGCCCTTTGCGAGGTACAGTGATATGGGATCCTTTTGACAGCGAAGAAGTCGGAAGAGCTAGGTCGGACAGCTGATAAGCCAGGTCAAAATCTGACGGATGAGCTGTAGATTCAGATGATCAACAGATGAGCAGTTTCGACATTGGCCGAAACAATAAGATTCAGCCAAATTCAGCAGCAATTTTGCGAGCGTTCCGGGATTTCCGAAACCAATGGTTTCAGCCAAGCACGGTACCTCAAGCCGTTGTTTTCGGCTAATCAGTTCAAGTCCAGTCAAATTTGGTGCTGAATCCACGCGTTTGGGGTACACTTTCGGAAGAACCAAGAATGCAGCTGAATGCATTAGATCAGAAACGCTCCTAATTTTTTCTTGCAGCTTAAACCAACGTCCTCGGCAACGTGTTCAGCCAGGCCGAGAATTCAATGGGATCAGGTGTGATCAGGGTCCGAGCAGTTTTCAGACACAGCGTATGCACGGAGGCGATTATCTGTCGTTGTTAACTTTAAAAAGACCGCTCTGGGCTCCCCAAACATAAGCCTAGGAAAGAACTGCCACATACAGCCTACAGGCATAGCAGTTGCATCTCTGAATGGAAGAGGAAGCTCTTTGTGATCACCTGTGCTACCAGTACATGCAGACCAAGGTTCTTGGCATTTTCTTGTGAATCTGATGTCGACGAGTCGTGCTTTTGAGGTGTGATAAATCAGATTGCTATCTGGGTGCTCGTGCTTCTGTGCTAACTCCGACTTCATGTCATTTGAGAATTGTGCTCGAAAAAATTGAACATTGCAACCTTGGCCGGCGCCAAACCATACATTCATCTGGTTTAAGAGTAGACCACAATATGCCTGCTTGCGACATTCTCCTGCCTTTTTACTCCCATTCCACCAAGTCCCGCACGGCGTGACAATCCACTTGATTAACATATCTGACTTCCCCGCTCAAAAGGGAAAGATACTGCGAGTCTATCGGTGACTATCGCAACCGTCCAATCCGTTTGTTTTTATTTTTAACCGAACCAGGCGGCCGTAGATCTTCTTAAGGCGCATTGTGGAAAGTCTTTAAATGGTTAGCCGCCTGGTGCTCATATTCCACTTATCCTCCTCAGATTGCCGTTCAACATGAAGGATTTCTGCTGTTTTGTTGTCGCAGCATGCACCATTTATTTCATCTCGCTGGTGAATGGCGCAGGAATACAGGTGCGTGCTCGAAGGCAACAGGGTGGATATTTTGCTGACGATTCTGAATGTAGAGGAGGAGAGGTTTTGAATCACCCAGTGCCGCCGTGGTTACAGGCATAGCAATGCCGTCTGCGGATGGCACAGCAGATTTCTTTAATCTCGGCGCCGCCGTCACGGCAACCAGCCAGCCCTGTTCCGTTGAACTCGAAGACAGTGCAACTTCGCTCGGCGAAATTAATATTGCCTCCGTCACTGCAGCGATTCATACTCCCACAATCACTGGGGCTCTTTTTACCCATAGTGTCAGCGCCGTCGCCACATGTATCCCGAGGGTTTTGGGGGCAGCGGATGATGGGCGTGTTACGGACAGTTGATCGATGGAGATGAGAATTATAGGGTAGACACCTGATGGAAATTTGGACGGAGATGGTGGGAGATTTATCGTGGGGTTATCCCGACTCTACAGAACGAGGTTACGAGTATAAGAGCGCTTCTGCGAAATTTGGCAGCTAGGTACGGTTCAGGTTCAGGCAATTTCTGTGAGGTTCAGCAAAATTCGGTTCGGTTCAGAGGCCACCATTCAACTGTAAGAGTACAGTGTGTCCCACGCCGATCCAGTTCATAAACCTACCAAATAGAGCTTTCAATCCTCTGCAAGAAGGCGATGTTGAGAAGATCTAAAACATCGCGGAAACATTCGTGATCTCCTCGATTCTTCGACTTCCATTCATATTATTCTGGACAGCTGCTCAATGTCGACATTGGGCAGGCGCTCGACGTCGAGTCAGGTACGATCGCCCAAGGCATTGACTCATCGGACCCCTACATGTTGATCCCAATTTTCCCCTCCTCTCGCATCGCAACTCAAATATACAAGGGAGTATCAGAAACAGGATTGATCCTCCAAATTCGGAATGTCACCTCAGGCTCCGTATATCCTTGAGAATGTTCTGATCTACGCCGAGGTGGCAGCGAGCACCCTCCAAGATGTCTGGACTACCACAAAGACACCCTTCATTGACAGTATCTGTACTCTTTCTTTGACAATCTTTACCATGGTACAGGTACCGTGGTCCTATTCCGAATCACACTTCAGCCCTCATTAGAATCCAGACTACGAAGTTGCAAAAGCAACGATGCCTTCGGATCGTAGAACAGATCCATCTTTCTCTATGTGCACTCCTCGCCTTGTGCATCCACTCGGAAGATATTCGGTCTCCACAGATGCTCGATCAAATCGCTCAGTATGCCGTGTAGGTTTGGTGCTCACTGTTGACTGGTGTGATTCATCTACTTTCCAGGACGCTTCAAAAGCTTCACGCGTGCCTGAAGGCGCACCGAGAGTTGGGGACGATGAAGCGGCTTTGGAAGCAAACCGAAATCACAGTGCAGTTGGATAAATGTGAGACAGAACTGAGGGCAGCATCGGAGATTTTAACGGTAGGTTTCAACAACTGCGGGCAAAATGAGGCTAATGTTGGGCTAATATATACTTTTTCAGACCCAGTTCAGAGTGGGACTCAGGACCGCCCTTCTAGATCTCGATATCAATATCGAGAGGCGGCATCAGGAGCTGCTGGAACTTATCTCATCGCGGAGTGCGTCGATGGATACTGCATCTTCAGTAGGCATCATTCCCTATTTCAGCTTCCACCAACCTATATGATTTCTTAGATCTCTTTGAATCAAAGGTACCTGAGTTTGGCATCGCAACCATATAGACTCTCATATTTAAAAGCTCGGAGTGCTTCTCTGCATTGGCTTCGTCCCCTCAAATATTCTACGGACGGGAGTCTGAGTTGACTCATCTCGTTAGGATCCTCCTCCAGTATCCGGCGCGAGCAGTAATCCTGGGACCAGGCGGAATGGGGAAGACGACTCTCGCAATGGCTGTGGTTCATCACCCGGCGGTCAGGGAGAAATACGCCCTTCCTCATTTTATCTCTTGCGAATCCGCCAACACCTATTGCGACTTGGTCACCACCGTCGGTTTGCATTTGGGGCTTGAGCCCACGCCTCATCTTTTGAAGGCAATTGTTCAGCATTTTACCCGGTGTGGCCCATGTCTTGTCGTCCTCGACAACTTCGAAACTCCCTGGGAACCGTTGGAGTTCCGTGGGAAGGTTGAGGAATTTATCTCGTTGCTGACGGATATCCCGACCCTCGCCTTGCTGGTGTGTTCAATTTTCACATTCGATCGTCTTCTCACTCACACTGATCGTGCTTGTTCAGGTGACAATGCGTGGCGCCGAAAGACCGGCAAAAGTCAGATGGAATCGACCATTCCTCCCTCCTCTTGAGCCGCTGCCTACTTCTGCCTCACGGCAAATATTTTTCGACATCGCCGAGGAACCGGAGGATGGAGAGCAACCCGCTCTTGATGCCCTGCTTGATCTCTCAGGGAGCCTTCCCTTGGCTGTCAGTCTGATGGCCAGCATAGCCGCAGTTGAAGGATATTCGGCCACTCTATCTCGCTGGCAGATTGAGAACACCGCGCTTCTCTCAGATGGCGTCGACAAACGGTCGAATCTGGAAAAGTCTATCTCGCTCTCCCTTGGGAGTCCGCGAATCGCTGCATTGCCACATGCAAAGGATCTCATTTCTCTGTTGTCCCTACTCCCAGACGGAATCAAGGCCGAAGATATTATCGGGAGCAAAGTGCCCATTTATGATGTCCGTAAATGCCAATCATTGTTGGTTCGCACATCGCTGGCATACATCGATGTCAAAGGATGTCTAAAGACCTTAAGCCCCATTCGAGAATTCGTCCGGCGTGTTCACCCCCCGACCCTCACCCTCTCTCGACCTCTTCGCACATACTTCCAGGACTTGCTTGGGCTCTGGGATTCAAAGCCCCAACTTCTTTCGGGCCATCTGGCCTCGGAACTCGTTTCCTACCTCGGAAACATTAATGAACTCATCCTCGAGGGACTATTGAGAGAAGAAACATCTGCATGCACGGTCATCGCGTCCACCATCATCATTCTTGATCGGTTCTCGGCCATTATGCTGAAGGACAACTGTCCGCTGATGCAACATATTCCTCGCGTAATCGAAGCAACGGGCGATGCAGGATTGCGATGGAGTTATACAAGTGCCCGTCTTCGAGTTGCAGGTGGTTATAGAGGGACCGAAGATCCGGAGGTTTTCATCAACGAAGGTGCTCACTATTTTGACACGGGGACTAAGACCGTCAGCCAAGGTAATCATAATTATCGATCAACTGTTTCCTCAACTGATTAGTGAAATCTAGCCGTTAATTTCTACAATGCCGCGGCAGTGCATTATGTCCGGCCCAGATTCATGAACATCGACAAGGCAACAAAATATAATCAGTTGGCCTTCACTTTGGCCATGCAAGCAGACGACATTGAACTTCAGTTATTGTGTTTGAAAATTGAATACAACATTGCATATACGTCAGGCAATCCGTACAGGGCAATCCAGGTTGTCCGCAATGGTTGTCGAGTGGGGAGATTCGCCACTAGCTTTCTGGAATATACTTGGCTGGAAATGGAGGCTAGGGCCAACTGTTATCTGGGCAATCTATCCAAGGCTGTGAGCCTCTGCGCACAAGCCGACGAAGCACTTATGTCATTCGGTCTGGAGAACTCCGACAACCGTTTAACCGTTCTCGATACGCAGGCCGAAGTCCACTTCAGAAAAAGCGAATATCTCGAAGCGCGTCAGCTCTATGAAGAAATTCGTAAGAGGACGTCTCCAACAAGTTCCCCGTTCTATCATGGCAATGCCATAGGCTACATTGCCTATTTGGATTGTCTCATCGGCCGCGAAGCGCCTGACAGCTTCGAGAATCTGACGGTCGCGGAAGCTTTGTACCGGGCCCTTGGCTCCCAAAGATTCTTACTATGCTCCTGCGCCATTGTGGCACAACAACTGTATCGTGGAAACAACGCGGATGCCCGTTCTGGATTTGTCGAGTGTTTCTCGAGGAGTGGATGGGTCCACCGAGATCTTTCGGGTTTCTGCGCGGCAGCCTTGGGAGACCCCAAACACAGATTACACGGGATAATGAACACCTTCCGCTGGGCAGTGATTTACCTCGCGTTCGAGCAAAAAATGAAGGATCCTGTGGGAACAGCAAATGCCCTTCGGCGTCTTGCAGACCTATGCAGTATCTTGGACGAAGAAGAGACCGCCCTCAATTTGTTTCACGCGGCATTGGAAGGAGGGACAGCGATGGACATACATTGCCTCAGAGCGGAGTGCATGGTTGGAATTGGGGATATCATGATCCGGCGAGGCGACTCGGCCCAAGCGGAGGAAATGTGGACGACTGCGCACCCATTGTTCCTGAGGGCATCCCAGATGAAAGATGCTGCTGTCGTCGAAAAAAGGCTGGAGCAGCTGGCACTTAGTCCCCTGCAGATTCAGGATATGGGTACGAGCACCTCAGTGGATCTTTAAGTCTGCCGCAATATTGGAAGGGGGGATGGGGCACCCTCTAGTACCGTACACAGGCCATCGCACGGAATATTTCAAAAGTTAACTTTCATGGACAATTCATACATCAACAAACCCTGATTTTTGCTGTAGTGGCTTGTAGTGTACTGTAGTGAAACCTATTACCGCTGTAGTGGCCATAGTGACAATAATGCTCTGTAGTACTGGCCTGAGCCTCTGTACTATGTAGTGTCTGGCTGGTACTACATAGTGTTCTGTATTTCCTGCTCAAAAAATGATCCTCAGAATGTGTTTGGGATGGTCCCCAATGTTAGTACTGATGATGTTTCACAAGTTACAAATGTTGTCCTTATATGTTTAGGCCTTTTTCAGGGGGTTGAAATTCTCAAAACCGCTGGTGGACCTGTTTCGTTTCAATTGTAACGCGTAACGGACACCTTGTTTCACAGGTTTTTGCGTTACGGTCCCGGAAATCCGGCATATTTGCATGAAAAAAGCGAAAATGTTTCGCCTCCTTTCACAGGTACTACACATGACAGTGGGAGTGTTTCTCATTTCAACCGTTACGTTTCAGTCATGCTCAAAATCTGTTTCACCGCGGCAGTCCTGAAACCAGGGCCAGGTCGTATGCGGTTAGTAGATAAGACTCGAGACTTGGGACTTGGGATTGGGGCCCAGACCAGACCAATGGCATTGGCGAAGTACCAAGTGAGCGCGCGCCGTGAGCGGTTATCCCGCCATTTCGATTTTCAGATACAATATGTACATCACCGCGGCTTGCTTCGGCATTTATCAGCGCTTTGTCTTGATTTGTGTTTGTTGAGAGACGCGGCGGTCCTGAAACCAGGGCAAAGTCGTGTGCGGTTGCGGGGCTCGGTTATTATGTTTATGGTGGCCGAAAAAGCAAATAAAAAAGGAAAGAGGACAAGCAAGAAAAGGAGGGAGAAAAAGGAGATTTCACGCTCCCTGGCCGTGAAAACTCAAGTTGTATATGCATGCTGTTTCGGCACAATTGATGCACTTCAAGGAGGAGGAGGAGGAGGATATAAGGTAATTGTTCTCCGCTGCGCGGCTTGTTCTTTAGACAAACAAATCACGGTAAGACTTGGACCAGCTTCTCAACATAATAGACTGTTACACTACAAATTCACTCACATTTGATGCACTTCAAGGCAATTTTTCTCCGCTGCGCGGTTTGGTCTTTAGGTAAACAAATCACGGCGTGCACAAGAGGAGCTGGACCAGCTTCTCAACATAATAGATCAAATTCACTCTGGCCTCAGCTGAGCGCGCATACTAATTTTCAGTGCTGCACGATGGTCCAAAAAAGTTGAACTAGTTGTTTCATTGTTTAATTTAGTTTCAGCGCTGCAGTGAAAACGGGTGGCAGGGAAAGGGAACACTGTCCAGAAAGGTTGACTGTTCTCAATCCGATTCGAGCTGGCACGAACCAGTCCCGTATTCATGGTTTTGAAAACGGAGTGGCCCTCTCCCCAATGTTCAAAATATTTTTGTCAGCGCATGGTTTCTGCTTGGGTTATTTCAGCACACCAGTGCCAAGCAGCATTGAAGGTGATGGTATAATTCAGCCGAAACCCGATTAGGGGCGTTTTGATGTGGCACACCCGATTGGGTCTACCATTTTGATGGCATCTTCCGTTTTCTCAGCATCAAGTGAGTAACTATACTGCGTGACCGCTGTCTGTCCAAAACCATCATGTCGCTGTTGAACCACCCCGAAAACACGCTTGCTACTGGCTCTGGGCCTGCGCACTCTTCGGTGCCCACTAGGCTCGACTCTAAATCCGAGTCCTATCCACAATCTACCTCCGAAATCGACGCTAATGCACCAGAACCAAGACCAGAACTCACAGAGTCCATGGGCTCTGACAACGTGGACTCGGTGTTCACCATTGTGCAGAGCGTCCTCACCACCTACCTCACCTCTTCTCCGCTCTACAAGCTGCTTCTGTCCTCCATTATACTGTCCTCCGCCTCTCATGGCCACGTCACGCTCAAGCTTGTTGTGCTTCCTCTTCATGTAAACTCGAAAGCTGGTGAATTGGTTTCTCCGAATTTTCTGGAGTAATTTAAGTCCGGTTTCTGCTTTGAGACCTGTCCCTGTGCTGTTTTCCCCCTTCCATGTCTGGCCATTGCATCGTTCAGCTGACACCTGACTAATAGTTCTGCACGGCTCACTTTCCGCCACGCTTGTCGATCTCGTCGCTGGGCTCGCTATCGTATCAACCGGTAGCCCCAAGACAGGCCTTTCAACAGACTTGCATGTCTCGTTTGTAGGGAGTGCGCGCGAGGGCGAGACTCTCTGGGTCGAGGGGATCGCGGAACGGGTGGGTGCGACGCTCGCGTTTACCCGTGTGCGGGTTGAGAAGGAGTCGTCGGAAGGAGCGAAGGTACTGGTCGCAACTGGGAGTCACACCAAGTATGTGCGATGAGTGGCTGAGGTAGCGTTGCTTTTCCTCAAGTGTCCTTGTCAATTATTCAACATTGGGTGGAAAATACAGGAACAGATCTCCCTGATCCCGTCCATATGCCAGGTCTGTACGTGTATAAAATCATATCATCCAATGATCAGCGGCGAGTTCCGTGGAGTTCTTTTGTACGCACTGCTTCTAAATTTGCAAGCTAATGAGTCGGCCCGGCGGTGTCGTTTAGACGGTAAGTTCAAACTAAACAAGATTCTTCCCAGGACCGCCACTCATTAGTATTAGGGAATCACATAGCGAGACACGATACAGCGAGCCCTGGATTAACAAGAACCATGTAGGAACATGAACTGGGCAATCACGTGCGTCCATGTCGAATCTTTCCGAGTCTATCTTCGTCTCTGTGACGTTTGTCTAGAGCTGCGTGCTTGGGCACCGGGTATTATGACTGTTCAACCCTCTGAATTTATTTCCTCCTGTCAAAGACAGGATCAATGCCACAAGAAAGGTGGCACCCCTCTTAATAATGAACGAAGGCTAGCGCGTGAAGTCGTCTAATAGCATTTCGCATTATTATAGCCGTTACATTTAGTAAGTGCGGCACATTTACCTTGCGAATGTACATATTCGATATTTCGTTCACCACTGTATGATCAATTTCCGCGTTTTTTTAGTTTTTGGGAATCGGGTGGCGCAGCAGGGGTAGGCACCGGCGACGACTGGGCCTCCTTTCTCTCGGTGCTGTCAACGCGGCCTTCGCATTTTTTGGAATCAGACGGAGGAACAAGAGTCGATACTGGAGATTGTTGACCCTGCGGACTGGACAAAGGAGGTTCTCTATCAGGAGAGTTCTTCGGGAGGCGGCCTTTCGCGAAGAGGCCAGTGGTTGGGTCGCCGTGCATTCCGGAAACTCGGTTAGAAGAACCATTAGAAAAGAGGTCTTTGAAGCCTTTGGCAAAAAGGCCGGTGGTTGGTTCTGCCCCAGCGGGTTCGTCGGTCTCCATCACTTGTGCTAAAGAACTGGATCGCTGGGCCGGGAACATAAATGAACGATTTATTCTGTCTCCAGTGCGTGAAAGACCATTTATGGCGCCAAAGGACGAGGATTTCTGCGACTCGTAAGTATGCTGCGACTCGTAAGTTCTCTGTGAAGTCTTGGAATGATGACTTTTCTGTGATATCTTGGTTTGGTAACTGCCTTGGTCTGACCGAAGGCTCTACATGCTCACATTTAAGGCTGAACCCGAGTTCTCTGTAAAGGAGACCTATGTTCTCATACCCCAAGGCGCGAGTGTCGATGTTTTCCTGTACAATATTTGAGCACAACAGAAAGAAACGATAAGAATTCTCGCACCTTGATTTCTTCATTGCTGAACCTTTAGGTTTGGCTACCCAGGGGAACATGGATTTGCGTAGCTTTTGCTACATGTACAAACAGAGATTTAGTCAATCAATATTGGTCATGGCGCGAATAAAATCAAAAGAAATCGGAGCAAGACGTAGAAATAAATCAAAATGCTAGGATATGCTTTTCAACTTCTTACCCACCTGAATCCCCTGGTGCAAGCCCATTTCATCCCCCGGAACCAAAGAGATTCTCCAAGTTCGATTTTCTGTGATTAGTCATTCTGCCTTATGTTCGGAACAGTGTCTGTCGATTAGTCAATCAAGCTTATCGATCACAACCTAATCTTCGAGCCCGAGTAGATACTTCGAGCTCAGCCCACACTCCTTGCTTTCGACTCTGCTTAGTATGACAGAGGCAGCAACATATGTACTGTACCCCAAGTTCAATCACAGGTCACACCACTGGAAGATTCGTGATGTGCACCATAAATCGAAATAATATTCCTCGGCCTTCTCGGGTAAAAATTGAACTTGAACTTGTGGTCGAACAGTACCTCGCATGCTGTATTGCTCCCTCCTCCATGTCCTCTGGCTACTGTGATGCTGTATCCACTGGATTCAACAGCCATGCCACACAACTTAAACCCATCGTGTTTCTCTTGAATGAGTGATTGATTCTGAGCTCCACACACAACTCTAAGCTTTTGGGCTCCTGATGCTTCATGCGATGTTGGTGACATGTGTCTATGTTCTTGAACAATTTTTCTGTGACTGCTTCTCTGACTTCTGACCTGGTGTCTGCCTTGGACTGGTAACTGGGTAACTGGTTCAACTTTGTGACCTGAACTTGTAGAGGTTCTGACAATGGGTTAAAACAAAACTCAATTCTGGTCTCTGGGTTGCACAGGTCAACAGCATTTTTCAAATCTCTCCCCAATTTTTCTGGCAAAACTGGACCATTAGCATCCATTGAATGGTTTACCTGCTCAGAACTCCGGTTTCCCTCAAGGTTACTATTATTTGACTTGATCTTTGTGTCATCATGCTTCTACCTAGAAGGGGACAGGACAACTTGACAAGATTTTTGCATAATTCTCACTCAGATGGACAGCTTTTGCCTTATCAATTTGGATACAATGGCTGCTTACAAAATAAAATGCCCCATTTGTTTGTGACTTTCACTAGTCCAGGCCAATGGCTTGACCTCTAGAAAACAGGTCGGTGCAACAGATTAAACGGTCATAAAGCAGGGATCATGCCCCAGGTAGAAGCCCTCATCTTTTGTGGATCTGAAGTTCCATTGGGAATTCTGCTAATTTTCAGGCACTGAACCTGTATACTTCTCAACTGCTTATCCACTTGTACAGATAACATGTTCATTGCATTCAAGAATGGTAGTATTTCCATGTTGTGCTATCCAATGTAATGGTTTCAAGCTCTTCAAATTGAGAAATAATTTGTTGAACCTCAGGCTAAAAAGCTGGTATTTTGTAAGAATGTTGACTTAGTGTTTACCTCCCACCTAAAGGTTCAGCACCCGCCTCGAAGAGGCCCAATCCCAAGTCATAAGATTTCCAAGCGATTTCATCATCGTCCAGAACCTCTGCTCCTACTCTTCTCGTTTATTTCGGCGAGCATCCATCAAAAACTCGAGTGATGTCTCGGAGAAATGACAGTTTGGTCGAGAAATGGGCTTGCACCCGGCGACCAGCTGCTGAGTTCAAAAGACCGGCTATTTGGCAGTCCACGGCGAACACAATAATCCACTGGTTGGAGGGAGAATAAAATTTTGGACACGTCGCTAGCGCAGGTAAATTACCGTAAATATCTCTGCGCAGGTGAATATCTTTGGTGGAAAACTGGGAGTACGAGATCTCGGTAAAGCGGAGGAAATGTTTTGGGATCGTCTTTGCCAAATGTCGCCGTCAGACACATCTGTCCCTCTGCCCTGTCGTCCGCCCTGGGTGTTTATCGACTTCTTTCAAGTGGTCTAAGCCCACAGGAGTTCTATCGTTGTCCATTGCCTCCATGATAATTTCTAGGAATGGAACGGCCACAGAAGTTTGCGAGCAGAATATGTCGCCAGGACTACTAGTAGTGGTAGATCTTCCTCGCCAACTCGGTGCAAGGCTGGGGCATTGGCAGGACATCTGTCGAGGTGTGGCGTTATTGATTAGCTGCTGTGATAAGGGGATTCCTTTGATATATACAAAACGAACAAGGTCATCTGGCTCCAAAGGTCGCGAAAGGTAACCTGTCAACAAGCGAAATAACAAGATTCAAGAACGATCCGCTGTCCTGCCAAATAAAAAGACACAAATCGAGGAATTACTTCAAACTATGGTCGCCAACCACAACCATGCTGAGAATTATGACATCAACCGTTTGAAAGAAATCCATGTCTATTTGTGATTTCGCTTGCTGGCCTCTTTATATTCATACTTTTTCAAATTTTGTACAGAGGAAACAGAGAAACGTATTGAACGTTGCTCGTCGCTTCATTCGTTTGTTTCACCCCCACGCGAAATAAATGGGATACGTAACTCTAAGCAGCGATCTTTTTTTCCAGTCAACCTTCCTTACCTGGCTCGACGTCGAATTACAACTGTACATTACTTATGGCATTACGCAGGTCGCAATTTCAGAGAGTATTTGGTTTACCTTGAATGGAACGTCTTCGGCCGTGGACTTCGACCTGTAACCGATCCTTGGCGAGAATCAAGACGGAAATAAATTCATTCAGTTGGACGTGATCGAAGTCGACGCAGTCAAGGCCGACGAAGGCACGAGAAAGCACACGGCCGATTAAAAGTTGTCAACACTGCTCGAGCTAAGGTTCTTCGGGGCCATCCTGACTGCCGCGTCGCTTCTGCCATGTCCTCAACGCCGTCCGTAATTCGACTCGTCGAACTCGCTCATGGCTAGTCCTGAGGCTGAGGGGAAAATGATCTTCCCTTCTCCGATTTTAGTCTGGTTCTATTGAATGTGTGGTGCTCGAAAGACCATGTCTAAAGTCTATGAGGCTCAAAATACATCGGTGTGGTATCTAGTGCGTGGCCGGTATCTTCAAAATACTATCTGATTAGTGTTCACCTATCAAATTGGCAATAAGTATCCGCGCCGGGAAGAGAGAGACATGGACGCACGTAAGAGGTGTTCAGCTGATTGACGTTCGAGACGCCCATCAGTTGCAAGCTCGTCGCCATCTCCTGCGAAAAGAGATCGATCAGGCGCGAGACGCCCGCTTCGCCCCAGATGTTCGCGAACATGGGCCTGGCAAAAATACCGTCAGTCAAAGAATGAAGGGAGATTGAAACAGACGCACGGTCGGCCCAGTCCCACAGCGCGCGCGCCGAGGGCCAGCAGAATTATAGCGTCAGTGCCGCGGCGCACGCCACCGTCAGCATAAACCTCCATCCCGTCGAACACCTCCGGCGCATTCTTGCGAATGTCCATGAGGATTTCGACGGAGGTCGGCGCGCCGTCGAGGACGCGCCCGCCGTGGTTCGAGACGTATATCGCGGGGAAGCCGAGGTGCAGGCACGTGAGCGCGTCCTGCCATGTCTTAATCCCCTTCGGGACAATCGGGAGGGTCGTAAGGTTGCGGAAGGCGGCGAGGGAGTTGAGCTAGATGAGAATAAGTAATGTAGCATCGAGGTGGACAGGGAAGCTTACGTCGAAATTGGCAGCATGGCCGGTGCTAAGGCCAACCGATTTAGCGGATACCAGATGCGAAGGCGGGAAGCTTACTCTGAACCCGCAGTGTATCTCATCGCACGTGTTCTAATGCCGTTGATACCGGTATTGTCGACGGTCAGGAAGATGGCCTTGAATCCAGCAGCCTTGATTCGATCGAGCTCGTCGATAACCTGACCTGTGAAAACCTTTAATTTTCTTTAACTGTTGAAAGAGCGAAGGATATAGCTCACTTGTGTTGGACCAGATATATTCTTGGTGAAACATAACTTGGTCCTTCAGCCCGGCTTTCGCGATCTTCTCAATAGAGAGAGTCGAGGATATGCTCGGCTGCTCAAGACTTCAAAAACGGGTGGAGGAATAAGGGGAGAGAAACATACGGCATACAAAATGCCAGCCTTTCCGGCAGCGGAGGCCAGCGACGCCTCGGCACTTTTGTTTGCATGCCCAGCATCGGCAGCAGGA